>JAVQJL010103106.1:0-11893 GCA_036024295.1 Nannoperca obscura
TTTCTATTCATTTCACAACGTATGGTGGTGAATAAGTGTGACTTTTCATGGAAAACACAAAATTGTTTGGGTGACCCCAAACTTTTGAACGGTAGTGTATATATATATATATATATATATCTATAGCATCTTAAGCTCAGGGGCTCAGATGGCAAAGGCCCAGTCACTTTTGGTCTTGATGTAGGACTTCACCATGGCCAGAAGTGCCCTGCTAGGAGATTGCAGGATGCTGTTACCTCATTAAGGCTTAAAAGATCAGATATCAAAGACATAGGTAGATGCCACAGCCGGAGCCAGCTGAGCCTCAAAATATAATCACCAAAGTGATACCACCAATTCTACAACTAAAAGACAACCAGTACAGTGAGCTTTATTGTGACGATCTGACTCTTTGTCCTTTTCAATAATCTGGATCTCAGAATTATCAGAATTATCATTATAATCAGAATTATATGAAATACGAAGGTCTGCCACAGTTTGGTATCGCTGACACAAGTAAACTTGCAACCTCCAGTTTCCCACAATGCTCCACTCAAAGGGAATCTGCAGAGAGCATTTGTGCACATTATATTCTTGGTGAAACTCCTCCCTGTCAGGAGAAAAGCTGCAGCCATTGTGACCCCATATGTATCAAAGGACGCACTCAAAGGAAGCAAGAAAGGCCTGATCAAAGGAAGCTCTCCCTAGGGACTTCAGTACCTCGGGGAACTGGTAATAACATTTTATCACCAAAAGAGATAAATAAATGGTGTCTTGCACACAGTATTGTTGTGATGGTATGATTTTGAAACTGTCCACATGTTTAAAAGAAATTGAGATACTCATTTAGATTGGTAGATGGGATGTTGGTACAATATGGATCAATATCAGTGTCAAACCCAATCATTTGCACAAACCTCCTCCTTCTGTCTTTTTTGTTTTGCAGGGGTATAACAACGTCATGCTACTGCTACCCTTTCTACGGAGGGAGAACATTTATTTGCATTACTACAAGAAGCCACTCAGAAAAGCATAAACACAGGTTGTTTAACAAATGCTCTCAATGTTCTGTAGAGAGCAGTGTGCATGTGGTGGATGAACTGTTGCTTGGTACATATGAGGTTAGATACTCAGGGTGTTGTACAGTATATCCAAGTAAACCAGGTAAATACCGCCTTATTAATACCATCAGCTCTGCTGCTGCCTGCAGTAGAGTGAATCCCTCAAAGCCCCTTGACTCTCAGACAAATTGACTGTCATCAGCAGTGACATGGTGCTCTGGCATTCCCGTCACACGTCCTCCTTTTCCCCGCACTCTCCTCTACGTCCTGCGGTTGTACTGAGAGTTGCGCCCATCTACTTCCATTTTCGTAGCAGAGATGGAGTTTGACAGACTCCATGGCTCCCACCATTTGGCCTGCCAGCGTGTCCTCCTCTATCTGCCTCCCCCTCTATGACTGACGCCCTCAATCGACTTGTGCAGGAACTCAAACACAACACAAAAGGCAAACAACCTGTAAGTTACGCTCAAGGACAAGAGCGCTGCTCCAACTTTGTGATATGTGCTGAAGTTTAGAGAAGGAAAACAGAGGAGTTTGGTGTTTGTGTGTGTGTGTGTGTGTGTGTGTGTGTGTGTGTGTGTGGGGGGGATGTATTTTCAAACAAAATCCTGAGCTGAATGTCAATTCACTTCAAAGAGAGAAATAAAAAGACACTGGGCTATGTTTCACGGTGCCTTTACACAAAGGCTTTA
Organism: Nannoperca obscura; assembly: GCA_036024295.1. NCBI lineage: Eukaryota > Metazoa > Chordata > Actinopteri > Centrarchiformes > Percichthyidae > Nannoperca > Nannoperca obscura. The sequence continues at coordinate 1,733 of JAVQJL010103106.1, forward strand.
GCACCTTTATCCACCTACTTCCAAAGAGCAGGAGACACCTTGGCAGTTATCAGCGCAAGGCAGGGGCCATTAATCTGACAGTTTGTTTCAAAGGAGGTTTAACCTGCACCCTAGAGAGTATTTGAGTTTGTCAAGCCTGTTAAGACGGAACAAACGCTTGTTTAAATAAATGCACTTCTAACCCCATCATATTAGACACAGTCAGGTTCTTTTTGGCAACCTTTTTAATATGAGGTGCGCAGCATTAAAAGTGTTGCTGTATGCAACGACACAAACAGTCTGAGGATCAGTTGATACTGTGAACTCGCCTACTTTAACTTGTCCCACTAAGGTTTTATACAAATATTAAACTTTGGCAAAAGATGAAAATAATGTAATCTATGCTTAAGGCTTTACTCCCTATGCCAAATGTCAGACCTGGCAGGCAATACTGAGGGAAGATCTGTGGTTTTTCCTTTCCCTCGATTAGGTTGACTTGTGATCAAGGAGGAGCATCTCTGAGAGGCAACATTTTAAAGGTAGGCCATGATGCATCAGTGAGACATGACATCACCATCAGGCTCACCTTTGGTGAAATTACATAACGTTGCTCGAGACCTGCTGAGCACTGATGAACCACAGTACCACTGCTGCTCATTATGTATTATGTTGCACATTCTCCTTGATTTCTTCCAATTTTCTTACTTCATTTTCTTTTTCCTCTTCTCCATCTTCTTCTTCTCTTTCTTCTCCTTATTACAGAAAATGCTAAGATGCTGATTATAGTGCTACAGTTATCATAACCATTAAGTGGAGTTTAGCAGGCTTGACAGTCGGAGTTCAGTGCTTGTAGTTCCACAGTTTTTGAGGCGCTGTCATTGAGGGTTTTAGTTGTCAAATTAACTCAAAGTAAACAAAACTGGACTTGGATTACCAGCAGCAGGTCTGCAGCACACTCATAACCTGTGACGTCTGGGCATCTAAAGGTCAAAGCAGTGCCGAACCAGAGCGAGTGACAGGACAGATGTTTTATATAAAGCATGTGTGGGAGAGAGGCACGCGAACAGCCGGATGCAATCAGATAATGAGGCCGGAAATATTACAGGTTTGACACTTTAATAAAGATTTGATGTTTTAATGGGAGTGTAAATAGGCATCTGCATGGTTTTCCATTAAGGATTAGATCTTTTCGCTGATGCTAATGTAAAAGTTAAGGTTAAAGTCGGTCAGTACAGTCATGGTAATGGGAATGCTAAGGCTTTGTGTAGGAAGTGGGGTATTCTGGCAACCCAGCCAAACAGAGAAAATGAAACAGAAAGAGATGGTGGGAGAGGACCAGATAGAGTCTAGTCTTTGGGGTTGAGAATGAGTCATGTGCGAGGGAAGAACAGAGAAGAGTTCTGGCTGCGTCTCTGGGTGGGTCTGTGGCTTTAGCTGTGGCCATAGTTACATTTGTGTCTCCATGATGTGATGCTCGATGACCTGAAGAAAATCCTCGAGGAGCCAGAAGTTGCCCCCTCACGGTCCATTTGAGCCGACACTTTGTGCTGTTGGCTTCAACATCTCCTTCTGCCCTTTAGCTCATCTTGTTCTTTATTTTCCCTTTATTCTCTTCTTGCATCCTCCTGCATTTTTTTTTTACTTTAACACTTTTTGGGGAAATATTTTTTTCTTTCTTGTTTTGTCTCTTTCTCCTTTCATTCTTTTTCAACTTTTCTTCAGTAACCCCCTTTTTTAATCTTTCATGCTTCTTGCCATATTGAATACATATCATCAGTGCAGTGCCTTATTTCGTTAGCCAAACTGCAGGGGAAAAAACTAAACCAGTCACTTTCAATATAGAATTGATATACCAGAAAAGGAACCAGTTAACAAAATGATCCCAGTTCACTGTAGAGAGCCACTTTACATTCTGACCATACAATTAAAATGTCCTCATTCTCAGTCAAAAGATAATTGTTGATTATCCATTATAGAATGAGCAATAATGTTCAGGTCTAAATGTGTTGTCTTTTATTTGAAGCAAAATGATGAATTGAAAAAAGGGGGATCACCAGTTGATGTTGTTTTTTTGCTTTAACAGTGGGTTTGACAAAAGAAAAAACACATTGAGGGGAATTTGTGGCTTCGGGCAATATTAATAAAAGTGACTTGAATTCATCCTCCTACTCTCATTTTATTTAATTTGCTGCATTTTGTCCAATCAAAATGAATCACAGTGTGCTGCTGCTGGTGTAGTTTATGCACTCACTGGATTGGTTACTGTACTCAAACTGAAGATGGAAATCAGATGAATGAAAATGAAATTAATAAAAACGTGACAAGTTTGTCATGATCTCATGAACATAAATGAAGACCAATGAGGCAGTATGAAACAAAATGACCCGGTGCAAAATATTTGGTTTAAAACCCATAATTTAAATTGCCCGTGCACTCTTAGACACATGCATTTGTGATTCACCAACAGATCACTCTGAATCCTTAAGGTGACTTTCCCAACACAAACTAAGCTCCCTCTGGACCGTCAATGATCAGGGGACGTGCCATATCGCACAAACTCACAGACCATGATCAATGTTCTATTTAACACATCTGGTTTCAGGCCAAATCAATGCAAGACAGGTGATCCCTGACCTACACACAGCAGTCTGTTATCTCCTCTGAATGAATTTAACCTCCCATTGCAATTATATCTCACCATGATCCTGACGTCTGCACAGGGAGCAGTTTTAAGCACCCTGAAAAGCTTTGTGTCTGTACGTTGAGTATTGATTTAGTCTGCTCCAGGTTCAGGTTAATGAGAGCTTTTAAATAATGCAGACACAGCAGCACCATGTACATAGAGCATCTTGTGCCCGCCCCCTTCCATAGACGCTTCTTTTTCACCGTTTTTTCTTCTTTCCTCACCTCCCTCCTTTTCTCGCTATCATTCACTCCTTTTCCCATCATCAGTTTCTCCTGGACACAACAGCTGAACATCATCCGTAGAGCTAGGTTGAGGAAGTGTACCCCCGCCACACACAATCTCACCGCCTCTGATCCATTGTCTTCCTGACTTGGGTGAGATTCAAAGGTACTCCTCACTCCCAGAGATGAGATATGTGTGCTGCAATAACATCAGAACAAAAGCCTCCCAATTTAGTCGCTACCTCTACCTCTCGTATCAGATTGGATCTGTTTCCAAAGGTTTATTGGCTCCTTTGTCTTTCAGGTTGTCTTGGGCTATCTCACATGAAGGTGTGGTTTTATGAATTGCAAGCAATATCCCCTCAGACACAAAGCAAAGCACTCTGTATTGTGTAATTACTGTAGTGTAATGAGCCTCCAGATGAATAAGCTCTCCGTTAAACAGCATTTTTTAAATAACACAGTTCTGCGGAGCATAAGCAAAAATGCAGTTTCGACTAATTAAAAATAACGACAAGTGCTCCATTTCTCTTGCTTACCTTGCACTTTTCCGGCAAGACATGTGCCTGCTTTTGAGGCAGGCAAGATAAATATTCCAAATATTCAAATGTTCCAAATATTACTAAAATATATTTATTACATGGTCTGGAAAGTAGAAAGACATATACTCTGTTTTTGCTTAAAATAGCAAGAAGCAGATCTGAATTCCTCAGTACTTCATATAAGTTATTTGTTAGTCAGGAACTCAGTGAATTTTGCTTACGGTGGAGGTGATGAGGTCCTTGGCAGATTCAGCAGAGGCCTCTGACAGATGCTTTGCAATGCAAATCACATCATTATGACAAAATGTGAGATTATTCTTGGATGTCTGTTGGCACCAGGGAGCTGTATTAAATGGCTTCTAATGTCATTTTATTCTAGCGGGATGCACAAGCAACACAAATACACAACATCTAATAAAGATAATTACGGCTCTGCAGGCTTTAAAAAATAGAAAACACACTGAAAAACATCAAGTTATTAAACACAAGTTATTCACAAACAGATGGCTTTGACATTCTTCAGATACTAATTAAAGAACATTAATTGACATTTGGCTTTAAATTGCTTTTGACTAGCAAAAAAGCAGGTAGTGGGAAGAGAGAGGCTGTGCAGATGAATGGATGCTTATTGGGAGCCAGCTCCACGTTCATGTGTTTGATCATGATACGTGAGTTGGAGGCACAGGTAGAGGTTGGGTTTCTTTGCACAAGCTGCACTACTCATTGCTTCTTTCTGCTCGAAAAGTATAGTATCTTCTCCTCTCTGCCTCTCTGCTGACTGCCTGTGACAGCTGGGGAGAATGTATGGAGAACAGTCGCTGGGGGTACATTATAGATAATCTCATGCTTCACCGTTTCTTCCATTAAATCTACTCATAAATCAAATTAGCTTTCTTTCCTCATCTGTTACTTCTAACCCCTTATTGTGGCCCAATAAATGCTACGATGGAAGGAATAAATGGAGTTTTACATAAATAGAATAAATAATAACAATAGTAATATTTTGGGGAGGAAAGTGCAACATAATTAGCATCTACTGTGGCTGATGGAAAACTCATTAGCATACAGAAATGTGCTTTTCCACTTTATTGGGTCCTAATTGTTGATTTCTCTGACTGGATGGCTGCCTCCCCCTGGATAATGATGCTGTACCATCCTCCATCCATGAGTCAGTAAGAGATAGCGAGGAAGAGAGGGGGAGGACATAGAAAGTAGGCAGTGAAGAAATGAAACTATAGGCTATTCATTTACATCCCCCCCTACCAAATTTTCTTTGACAGTTGCGAAACAAAGTACATCCTGGCTCCAGTGTGTGAGCAGAAGCGAGGGAGAGAAGACATTGAATAAATATGGTGTAAAACAGAGCGGATTGGACATCACAGGTCTTTACTTTGAAGACAGCTACAGAGGGTACTCAGAGCAGCTACTTTCCTCCTAACCACAAAAGAAATGAAGTAATAAATATATGATAGGTGTCAAATGAACCAAAACAACACATGCACTCCAACTATAAAGAGAGCCACTGAGGCTTTAATGTATCTTTTATATGTTTCAGTTTGAAGATGCTCTTTACATCATCAAGTCCCTTTTCTTTCTCAAGAGATGTTGTGTCTAACTAAAATAAAAAATGGAATCCCTTTGTTCATGTCAACATTGTAGTAGTAGGTTAATTTCTTCTCTCTGTAAGTTAATTCAGTAGCTAATACATCAAAACCAAAAACATCTCTTATTTGCAACTATTCTGTATTAATCATTTATATGCAGGGAGGAGTGTATATACTGAAGTGAAGGAAAAAGATGCGCAGGTGAATGGGAATGTAAAGAATTTACCTTGTTGCATCCCATGCTTGTTTACTGCGTGATTTGGTTATGAGACACTAAACAAATCTGGGATGACCCAAATGCCAACCTTAGTCTCTAACTATGGGGTTTCTGCAAGGAATATAAAATATGGAGTCAAGTGAGCATCATTAGATGAAGGCACCGATGGAGTGGAATAGTAATTCACCTGCTAACTGCCACTGAACCACTGCTGCTTGTACTCCCCTCTCTTCTGCACTCGTCTCCCGGCCACAGCTTGCCCCACCTTGGCAGCTGGGTTCCTTTGATGGATCCTTGTTTAAAGACATCAAAATCTCTGGCTAAGTGTGAGATAAGGTGGGATGATCCAGATTCTGGCAAATAAGGAGACAATAATAATTTCATCATGATTTCATAATGTTTGAAGTAGTTGAGGTGAGCTTTATCGATCTTTCCAGACTTTTAAACTTCCTTAAAAGTGAATACTTCAATCATAAGCAGAGATAAGATAAGCTAGATTTATATTCCAAAGTTGCTCAACATCTAAATCACCCACACAAATCTTTAGGCTACCTTTAGTACACATACACTCAGTTCAGTTTTTTCAACCAGGAGAGACAGATTCATCACTTAATTCTGCATTTATTTGTAATACATAATAATTTTGCAATGTTAATGGGTCACATTGTTGTCTAAGTGATGAATACAGACTGTGAAGCTGACCTCTGACCTCCTCTGTGGTGGGATGGGTTAAATGCAATGTTTCCACAAGCAGTAAATGATCATCACACAAGCAATTTAAAGTCATTTTATTCAAATAAACTCAAAGACAGCTGAGCTGCTAGCGTTGAGTGAATCTGTAGACTGATTGAAATATCCTTGCTGTGAGCCAAGTCAAACAGTAGAAAATATATTGCACCTGTGTACGGTTGCTAATCTGTCAAACAGACATTAGCATTTAAATAAAGTTTTACAGCTCTGGTGAGGAAGATATTATGGTTGATAGATGTGGCTTGTTTTATCAGGAGCACAGCAGGAAGGGTGGGCCACTCCTCATCAGGGGAGACATGGCTGGCTATTATTAGTGACAGGGTATGTCAGGTTGTGTGTGTGTGTGTGTGTGTGTGTGTGTGCAGGAGTGTAATCCATTATGCTGCATGGTAATGCAGACGGTTTTGTCCAAATTGCTGTGGGTAACACTTTCTGACAGCCCCCACCCCCAATTAAGACACTAAATAGATGGGTTGTACCACACTATAATGTAGGCGTGAGTAGCTTTAAGGACATCTGTATGTGGTTTGTGATATTTTTGTTAACAGTTATTACTTCTCTTTTTGAAGCAGCCATAACTGGCGTATTAACATGTAATAAATGACACAATGTGACATGACCGTAATCATATTTGACAATATATGAACACACACGTTACATGTACAAATCATTCACAAGCTGGTTTATAAACGTCATGAAGACGTCATGATTTCATCAGTTGATGGTGTATTTAAAAAAATAAATACTCATAAATGTATACATATAATTAACATACACTCACAACAATCATATACGTTATATGATTAAAATGTTGTAATTTAGTATCGTGTTATATAATAGTGAATCATTTATGAACTATTTAACAGTTTGCTTTACAGGAAGAGTTATAGTTGTTGACAAATACAGCGTATACAGTAGATACTAAATGCATGGGGGAGGGTTAAAGTAAAGTGTTACCCTCTGGTGAATGAAATCTACTAATTCCAGTAGGTACACATAAGTACACACAAATATACACTGTAAAAAAAATGTTTGTATGTTTGTATGTTGTTTTGTAAATGTTATTTAGTGTTTGTGTGTGAAACTGTGCATACATTTACAAGATAACAGTCTGTTAGTGTTGCATGTAATAATGTATGTATGTGGTAATGTTGCCACAGTAATGAGACTGGACCAACTGATATTTGACTTTTGATCCCATCGCATGCTTTCATCTTTCATCTTTAAAGAGCAAAGAATAAAAAGAACAAAAAGCAATGGAAATAAGGCAAGAGCTATAACATTAAGCACATAGAAGAGTAGGGGCAATCCACAGGGACAGAAAATGATAAGAATTGAGAGATGAAGGAGTTGGAGGCTAAGGCTGGCGGTTGAACTGCTCGAAGAGGAGGCTGTAATGGCCTGCTAATAACTTGGACAAGTTGGTGCTGCTGAAATATGGATAAGACGAGAACTGAAGCCCACTCATAAATACCATTAGAAAGATTTGGGAAGATGACAACAACAGGAAAAGGATGAAATGAGGAATGGTGAAGAATAGAGTGGATGGTAATTATGAATGGAGGGTGTGAGAGGAAGGGACGAAGGGAACAAAACAGATGCATGTTGTGGAGCTGTTAGAAGAATTGGAGCCAGAAAATGTGGGAGGAAAAATGGTTTAAAGAGGCATACAGAGATACAGATAAGAGAATAGCAGGTTCTGCTGTGGATAAAGTAACACTGTAACTGGTGAAAAGTTATTATTAGTGATAATATTATATTATATATTATAGTCACAGTTGGGGGGTTATTTGGTCATTGTGAATTAAATCAGATCAAACCACACTACAGTCCTAATGAAGCAGATTATGTGAGTTTTTGATAAAATTCAAAATTCTAATAAATTATACCTTTATAATAGGACAGGATAATAACAGAACCTTTGATTGCAACTTACATAGTCATAAATATTAATTGTAAATTGAAATGTGTGTGATTTGATGTTATCAGGCGTTTTGATATAAAATGTTTTTAAGATGTGGGCCATTACCACACAGGGAAAAAGAGATGCTATTACGTTGCATTGTGGGAGGTGTAGGATCCAGTGTGTCTCCGGAGTTTGACCCATAGTAGAGACTAAAAGTTGGGATATCAGAGAAATTTGTCTCCATACTTAGGGGTAATGCAAAACCAGAAAAAACCTTTAACTATCAGTATTAAAACATATTGTGATCTACCAATGAAATAACATGAATGATGCATAAAAGATAATATTGATAATCTTTGCTATGACCTACCAAATTGTAATGAAAGGACATTATTTTCAGCTTAATTACTAAAAGTAATGAAATATTAGCTAATTAATAAGATATCCCATTATTAGATGTCAGAAAGGATAAAGGAGAGCTGGTTTGAGGAAAGGGTGTAAGGACTAAGGAGAGAGGGATGACAAAATAGGGACAGGAGGGAGGGACCAGGGAATAAGTAAGGAGGGGAAATTGCTTGTATTTGTTGTGTCCATGTTTGTGTCTGAATGAAAAAGAAAGGAGAGGGAAAGCAATGCATAAAAGACTAAATCATGCAAGTCGCAGGGACATCCGTGACTCTGTGTACAGGGCTGCATGTTTGTACAAGGTGACTCATTTTCCACTTCGGCGGTAGGTCATGTTCACCCCTGCAGGTATGATCTAACACACACAAACAAAGTCCAAACACAAACAGAATACACTTCTAAAAGTCTCCAACAAGTTTCACAGACAAATAAATAAATAAAGCAGAGTTACTGTGGAAGGAAAGAAAAATGAGTCGTTTTCAAGAAAGCTATTTTTGAGAAAGCCCTGACTCCCTTACTTTGAGATGTGATATCCCTCGGGACATTTAGGACCAGCGCGCTGTCACTCGTATATTGCATCAGTTGCCGCCTTGTAATGGCTGCAGTTCCAACAGAAGCCTTGGGTGTAGTTATATTTTCATCTACATATTGCACTTTTAATCGTGGTGAAGACTCGTCTCTTTCTCCCGGTCTGTCTCTTCAGCTGACGCCGTCCATCACTGCCGCACAGTGCAAAATGATTTATTATGTTTATCATGATGTTGATCATGATAGTAATAGAGAAAATTAAGGGTCACAGGGCAGCCTTACTGTAGCAGGTAAAGGCATACCAATAACCTGCAACAGTGCATTGGAGGCTAAACATTTGGGCGATGGATATGTTTTAAAGGTGTAATATGGAGCTTAAAAACAGAACAACTTATGTATAAGTAAACCACATATATGATGTCTGTCTATCTTTGAGTAGATCTACCAGGGTGTTCGGGGTGTTAAAGCATTTCTTCTGGTTCGTAGCTGGAAGTGTCGACTCCGTTCCAGCTCGTTATCCTCGCTGGTCACGCCAAAAGAAACCTGTGACATCAGAGGCAGGGTAATGTCATCACCATGTTAACCAAACCTCGTTGCTAAGCAACCAGAAGTGTTATGAACAACTTGAAGAGTTTCGAGGTTTGACTTGAGGAGAAACACTGTCACATAACCACAATCTGGTCCCTCGGCCGAGCACTTGTGTCAGCAGTGGCATTTGTGTCTGAAAGCCTTAAAAGAGTTTATGCCTCTTCCACTGTTTATCTAACGACTTGGTGTGTATATGTACCACCATCACCAGTGGTGAGCACAGAAGAAAGAGAACCCATAGAAGTTAGAGCGGCAGAACTGGAGGAAAGCAAACAAACCAACCAACCGATATTGTACTAAATATCACAATGTTTTAAAAAAAAACATGGTAAGAGTTAACTAAGTGTCATAGTTCAAATACATCATTCAAAACACTCTTTTGAGGCATGCTCTTCTTCTTAAATGGGTTTGTGTGTGTGCATCCATACTTGAGTTCTGAATCTGCACAATTAAGGATAAAAAGCCATGATCGCTTTCCTGTTTAAAAATTCCAGCTTTGTTCTCTCCAAATACCAACATCTGGGACACTGCAGCAAAAAACTGGAAAAACAAAACTATATGGACCTTTTTTTATTGCGCTTCTATCCAATGACGTGTAACAACTTGTCTCTGATTCATTATATATATATATACACTACCGTTCAAAAGTTTGGGGTCACATTGAAATGTCCTTATTTTTGAAGGAAAAGCACTGTACTTTTCAATGAAGATGACTTTAAACTAGTCTTAACTTTA
>JAVQJL010103109.1:0-10942 GCA_036024295.1 Nannoperca obscura
CACACACACACACACACACACACACACACACACACACACACACACACACACACACACACACACACACACACACACAAAACTCTTTAGAAAAACTTTCTAGGGATCATTTATTTTTAAGATTTATATCAAGATATTAGATTTTAACTAAAGTAAGGCACTGCATTCAGCACAGAGATTTATGGAATCAGGTCTTTGAATTAATATTCAAACTATGCAGATGTTAACTGGTGATAGATTGGATTAGAGATTCACTAATGCATTATGTATGTATTTATCTTTCAATGGCTTTCCTTGTCTTAATTGTGCATCCCTGGTCTGCTGGTTTTAAGGTGAACTGATATAAGGACTTTTGTTTTGAGTTTTTAAATGATTGTGTTTCCGTGGTGCTCATTGTGATTTGTACATTCATTGAGAAATCATTTTAGAGCTAAAAATGTTGGCATAATTCTCATATGACTCGTGACTGACCATGCCTGCTGAGTTAACTGGCTACTCGATTCTGCCATGAAGATGTCATGCTTCTTTGTCACAGCTGGTGTTGCCTCTGTGCATAAGAAGTAAAGCTATTTTAGGCTGTTTATATATAGGTTGGACAATGTGATACTTCATTGATTTCTGTGGGCATCTCTTTTCACTTTCCCGGGACCCAGTTAGGATTCTGTGTCTTCAGAACAGCCTAGGTAGTATTTGCCAGCAGTCATCCCATGATCAGAATGAACCTGAGTACAACAGCTTTAATGTCTGTTATTTGTTCTGAAGCCATTCCCACTCTCTCTCCATCCCTTTCAATTCTTTCTCCTGCCAAACAGAGACGGTTGCGTCATCTCCGGAGCATCGCAGCCAGAAACATCGTCAACAAGAATGGTTCCCCACTGCTGGACACTTACTTCACCCTCCACCTCTGTATAGGAGACCGCATATCTAGAGGTCAGTGTTAACACCCTCCCCCGACACACCTTCCACCTCATCACTATGTGAGAGCTGACAGTGTGTATTATTGCTCAGCTTTTATTTTGCACATTATATTTGTCTATGCCATGTGTTCCCAAAAGAAGTACTTTCCACCCCAGATGTATGAATGTAGCTATTACATGGCCGTACAAATACGAAAATCCAAATTGTCATTATATGGTTTGTGATGGTAATTCATGCATCTCAAGCCTGTAATTGGAGGACAGGGCAAACTGGTTTCAGTTCACAAATGAAAGCTGACCTTAGAGTAGATTTGTTGTGCATGCGTGTTTTCTATTTTCTTTTAATCTGCATTCTTTGATGTCTTTTTAGATTTTTACAAGAGTGAAGTCATACGAGACTCATTGGTGAGTATACTTACTTAACCCTTCAAACTCTTCATGCCTGCATCTTGGGATAGGCTCAGGATGATATCATTACCTGCAGCCTGCTGTTGCAATGTGTGTCAGTACACTGGCCATTATGTTCAGTGCCATAATGAAGGAACACAAGCTTCTTGTATTTTACTAATGCCAAGGCTGGCATTTGCTGCTGCTTATCTGCCAGTCACAGTTTAGCCACCTCTGGACCTATTATTTTTTTACTATAACCCGACTTAAACTTGTTGTCAAACATCCAAGTTACACTGATGTGCTGTGAAATATGCCTCATTGATTGAAATGCCAGATTTGAATCAACATGAATCAGAAATGATATGTGCTGCTCCCTTGCACAACTTCCACTTTTAGTTTGTAAGCATCAGTCAGTGGTGTGACTCAGCCAGCGGTATATTACTATGTGATTCTTTGGCTGTTCCTATTCTTATTTCTGTGGCAGATGCAGGTCTGCACAAAGCTATAGCAGCCAAGGATAGCAAGCCATTGCTGTTGGGCTTGCTGCCGAGTCATGAGCTGACCTAAGCTGCCTTCCAGGCATACTGTTCAGCACCCATGGCTGTATAATTCACTGCAGGAGTCATGACTCCTGTCATCTATCAGCCAACTTCCTCCTGTTGAATTTAACATCCTTTATTCATTCTCTAGTATTCTGTCTCCTTCCTGTCATGATTTGTCTAGGGAAATTTTTCCTGTTTTCAGCTGCTGTGCCCCTTTGCTTCCGCTACTGACTCTCACTAGCTTACTCTGTGAATTGTACTTCTGCTTTTGACATTCCTCTCCTACCTGGTCTTGAAAGTGACCAACAAAGCAAGACATTTTCTATCTGATGGAAGGAAATGGGACAGAATTGAATGATATAAATGTCTACAGTGCTTTGTAGAAGTAGTACTCAGTACTGTCAGTCTGGAAGTTCAAGGACAGGGAACTAACTGTAGTAGGGGTCAGACTTTAAGGTTAATTTAAGGTTTAAGGTTAGAGCAGGATGATTCTATTATACTTTGCATCATGACCTTAAATTTGACAGAGGTACGACACATTTTAGATTTCTTTTTCAGATTTTAATCCAAACTCTTCAGTATGCACTTGAAACATGTCTCTACTTGTCTGACATGTACAGACACTACTTGTTTATGCAATTAAAGCTCAATTTTGCTTATGACTAAATTGAATAAATCAGTGCTGATCATCTGTTATACCAGGTATTAATGTGCTGTAATGTACTATTCTGATTATCCTCACCAAGTGACTGCTAATCCTCACGTGTGTGTGTGTTTCTCAGAATCCAACTTGGCGGAGCCTGGATTTTGGCATGCTGCCAGACCTTCTGGACACCTCAGTGTCTTGCTTTGTGGTGAGGATCTGGGGAGGACAGGAGGAACAATACCAGCTCCTCATAGAATGGAAGGTTAACCTGGATGGCCTCAGATACACAGGACAGCAGGTCAGCACACACGGAAATGACAATAGAAAACTTTATTTGTATAATATCCAGTTTTGTCCCAAGCATCCCTGTGTGGGAGGAACTATGTACAGGCTACATAGGGACATATAAGTGTTGAGAGCAAAAACCTATGAACACAGTTGTCATTTGTACTCTACAAGACGTGCAGTATCTGATAAAAAATGGAAGTAATTGTAAACTATGTGAAGTCCATGAGGTGCAATCATTTCTTTTACATGTGTTTTACAATTGCTTTGGCTCAGTTTTGACAATTAGCAAACCCCTTAATGCAAAATAATGCACTCTTAATTCTGGTCTCAAAATTTAACAAGGAAAACACAATGAAAGTATTCTGACATTGTATGTGAAACTGGTGTTTGGTTGTGACTATACGACATCAGTACACACATCAGTTTACGGTTCTGTGTTCTGTATCAACCACAACGTTTGTTTTTATTCAAGACACCAAACCTTATTTCAACCACTAAAACACAGTAAGCTGATATGCTGGACAGCATATAACATTACTGTAAACAGCACTTTCCACCACTGTAACAGACACATTGCATTGCATTGCGTTTTGACAGTAATCAGGAGGCAGAATTGCATTTTCTCTTCCATTTCTTTCCATACATTTCAAGTATATGGCAGTGGTGGTGAAGTAATTAGACTTGTGTTACTATGTGGCTCTTGAGGGTAATGATGTTAAAATGAAAAGAAATGTTACATTGATTCAGTGATCTGTAAGTTCAGTAATAAGCGTCAAAACTTGTGCTATGAGGTGTCTGTCTGGTGCAGTTTTGCACATTGAAACTTTGTTTTGAGAATTGAGCCAAAGCAGTCGTTACATAAGTCAATGTTAATGCCATTTGTTAACAGTGAGACTATTTTCAAAGCTTGTAAACAGATAACAGTATCGTACACACCCAGATGCCCGCTGTCCTTTGTTCTCTGTCTCAGTCCCTACATTAAGACTCTGCTGTCTCACTTTGTCCACAGATTCGATCCAGGAATCCAAATGAGATCATATTTGGATTGAATGATGGCTACTATTCAGCTGACTTTGATCACAAGGTACATCCTTTTGTCCATTTTCCAGAGCTTCCACATCATAATGGAATACCCAGTCCTAATCTCATTACCTTTTATTTTTTACTGTAACACTGACATGTGGCTGTTGCAGGATCAGTCGGAGCGGAAGAAAAACAGTCTGCTTCAGGTCGACCAGAGTTCGGTTAGGAATTCCTACAGTGTTTTCTCTTTGCTCAGGTAAGATTCGTGCCATGTAGCTGTATCACGCCATCATCTTATGCATTATATATTATCATTCAACTCAACTTTCATCAAATGTAGTGGTTCATTAAACAATGCAGCAACCTAACTGCATTTCCTCTAGAGTCTTATCTCTTATGTGCAGTGGATTTCAACTACGTACCAAGATTTGTTGCAGTATATTTGATTTATTTTCTTCAAATAGATTTCTATGTACTTTGTTTGGCACAACTAGTCATGTGATCAGACTTCCTGCTATTATGTGTGTCTTGGGCATTTGTACTCCAGTAGATGGTGCCACAGGAAAGCCAACATTTTGACCCATTATCATTGTAGCTCTGCTGGCCAACTTTATATAAAGCTACGAGGCCTGTAGTCTACACTGCATTTCAAGATGGGACAAATATATGGAACATTTTAAGCGGTCAGGCACCTTATCATTAGGCCAGTGTCAGACTTGGGATTGTGATTATAATGAAAGTGCTGATGATGTTGACTGAAAAATGGTTGAATTGCAAACTTACGCCACAAGACGGAGACAGAGATTTAAGTAAGTTGCTTGTAGGAAGGGGAACCCTGGTACAGTAATTAAGAACTGGAGACAACACAAGGCAGTGCTGGCATCTGTTGACAAACATAGGCTTGTTGTTCATTTATATTTAAATGTGGTCAAATGTAAATACTACTTCCAGCAACAGTAGGGCTTTCCCTGAGGGAAACCCACTGTTAGCCATAGCCGGATCACTTAACTTAATTACACCCAGTTTTAACTAAATAAAAGTACATCTGGAAGGTGCAAGTTGGACACGTCCAAAATAAGATAAGGATCCTGTCATTATGAGCAGTATGAAGTTTTCCACTGATGTTTTCCTACTATAAGAACTAAATAGGGGGACATAAATGTCTCACAGGTCTTTGCAGTGTCAATTTAAAGCAGTTATGCCAATGCCGGCTGAACTTGGTGCTCCCTCATCTAGAAATGCTTGTGGTTTATGTTTATATGAGAGGACGCATTGCGTCCCCAGCAGCTTGCAGGATAAAAAAGCCCAGTTTGTATCATAACATTTATGACCTCTGCTCTTGCTTCTATTATTGCAGCTTTCTTCCACGTCCTCTTCTTCTATCCCTACCCATTGGGACTCTGCGGAGTTTAACACAGTTACATTGATCCCCCTCTTCCCACACACTCCTCTGCCTGCAGCTCCTCACTCCTGTCAGGGTTTTTCCTTGGCTCAGTGCACTCATATGCACATGGTTTATGATTATGTCCTGTAGAATGATTCATCAGATACTGTACACTCCAACAGGGATTATCCTCCCACCCCCCATGGTACATAACCATATATACCACTCAGTGTCTGACCCGCAGAGCTCAGCCTTTTTAAAAGTGCATTAACATTCTGAAGCATGCAGGTCGAGTGCTGCTCGTGGAACTGTGCTTTGTTGGTTGTATGCATTGATGAATGATAGCAGCCATGTTTATATGCCGCTAAAGCTGCACCACGCATTGACATTTTCATCATGCAGGAACAGTGATGCGTGTGCACACGGGACACCCACAGTGTTAGGTACTCTCACCCACTTCTCTCCCACTCGGCCTTGGACCAGTGCATAGCGTCTTTTTCAGTGTGGCGCTTTAATGGAAAAGGATGAGAGCTCCTTTGCTAAGAACGTGCTGGTCTTGATTAATGATGGTAATTTGTCAGCAGATTCAGCCTGCTTTTCAGCCCGGCTCCGGTTGACAACATGGTGATGTGGGCTAGCAAACACAAAACGTCTCAGATGGAGAGATGAAGAGGGAGAGTACAGATCATCAATCAGCAAAATCTTGTCTCTACCAAAGAGTCTTCCAGGCTGAGAAAGAGGCTGAGCCACATCCTGCAAAGAGCTGGGCCCCTGTCTGGGCAGAAAGAAAGCCAAGGAGACAGTGACGAAGATGAACCAGCTGTTCAACAAGCTGTTTTTTGTCCTTTTGCAGACACTATTAATGCAGGTTTAGTTGTTCCTCAACCTCCTAAGCATGCTCTTCTGTCTGGCCCTACAGTTTTTCCTCACAGCTTTCTGAAAGCGAAGAGTTATGTACTTACTTTCAGATGTTAGATAGTATTTCTGATAACAACAAAACCAGTGTAGGTGCTGAATGTTGAAGGCTCAGGCCTGTTGTAACAGTGGCCCATCTGACACATGGTAAACATCATTCTTGGGGCACAACTTTCACAGTTCAGCGCTGTGACAGATTAAACTCAAACTCCGAGAGCCTAAAGGGGAAACTTTCTTTCCCCCCATGATCAGATCCATATGTTGCCTATGCTTCCTGATTTGCTTTTGTATGCTCCTATGTGGAGTATAAATGTATGTACAGTATGTGTCAACAGGGAGCAGTGCATGGTAATGGAGAAGCTCCGTGGGGGGTCTCTCTTGCCCCAGAGGTAGTTGATAGGTGGGTGATAATGCTTTCCTGCAAGCGGCCCCTGAGGTCTACTCACCTGTTGGTCGGATGCTGTGACCACAGCTCTCAGCCACGCGACGTTGTTGTGTGAGCTGGATCGCAATCCACAGCTGACCCTGGGGTCTCAACCAGCAGCAACCAGACTACACAAACAAATGGACTGCGTAAGCTTTAAATCACCGTGGAGATATGAATGTGGATGCTCTTGCTTTCATTTCAGTCCTCTGGAGGGGACTTACACAGAATCAAAGCAACCTTCATATCAGGGCCATACATATGACAGTGCAGGTAGTGTGATTGCACGGGAGCCCACAGAGAGGACAGGCCCTCTAAGTGGCGCTTCATAACTGGTAACTAGCGTGCACTAGGACCCCTTACACCACTGCCTCATACATCATTAATAAAAGAGGAGGCTTAAGGTTCTTTTTTCAATTTACGCAGGGGGCCTCCAACATCCACATTGTTTCATCCTGAGATTGCGTTCTCTTGAGGATAAGACCTTAGACGTATTTTATTTCCAGTTGATCTGCCTTCCATTCTCACTACCTATCCAATTCTTTCCTGTTCTTTTATCTCACGGTCTCCAGCGTTACAGCTTCAGTGGTGCTTGCCTTGCAGTGCTGTCCGCTTGATCCCCCTCTAAAATTATACCCCAACCCTCTTTGTGTTTTCTGGTTTCTTGAAGAAAACACAGTATGTACAGCTATAATTATTTATATTATGTTTGTACATAAAATACAATTTTGAAGTTTGTGATTTGTCTTAGTTTACCACGCAGCTTAAGTGACCATGACTAACAGTTTAAGGTTTTTAGTGTAAGGCGAGGAGCTTAGGCTGATGATCCAGACTTCTTTAATTAACTGCGTGACCCCTTTTTGACCGATTTTGAGACCAAATATATCTTTTCTCAAGATCTCTTTGGCTTCCCTGCATCTCTGTTGTAGTTGTCATGTAAACATGGCTTATAGCAACTCAGCACATTCCCACAAAATAAACCTCCAAAAAAACACCAGCCTGGAGGAGTAGAAGTGCATATACAGGCTCGCCAAAGAAACTCCAGTAATCTTATCTCCCCTTCCATGTAAATGGAGGCTGGTGAAGTGAATAGCAAGTGGTTAAATGTGTTGACATTCTTTGGCAATGAGATACAGACTGAATTTAGAAGTGTTGTTTGTTGTGATTGTGGCGCTGGCTTTTTTTGTCCCTAGCAGAGGTGTGATAGTGGGACATTATCCCCAATTTGTTGTCAAAAAATGTCTCAGAGCTTGTTTTGAAGCGCTTCATCGGCTGCGCTGTTCAGCCTGTGTTCTTTGAAAAATGGTTGCTGGAAATGAATTCAGTACAGCCATTAGTCCTTGGGCTTGCTTCCTCTTACCCAGGTTTGTTTGACAAGTCTATTGGGCACACTTGCGTGTGATGAACAGCTGGAAGGCCACACAATGCTCAGCATGTTTAGAATACTGCTGTGAGAAGGGGAAGCAGCCATTGTATTTGTCTGCAGAGTTTGAACCAGGCGATTGATTTACCTGATTTGAATGCCAATTTGTGATAGGAGGGCACCATGTGGGCATTATTGCTATTGTCTGGTTTGCTGTTTCCTGTTGCCTGCACCTCTTTCCCGTCTTTTCTCTGTTACACACAAAGGGGTCTGTAGTTGAGTCAAAGTATTTCTTAGGAACAAAAATCTCTGCTGTGATTTGGGTAATGAAGTGGAAGATTGTCTGCAAATAAGAACAAGGTTCGTACAAAGTTTGGAAAATGCTTCATTTTAACTAGTATGCTTTCAAGGTTAGGAATATGCTTGAATTTGAACAATGCTTGATCTTGAAAAATGCTTGAAAAATGCTTGATTTTGAACATAATCTGGTGTTTCATCTACACAGTCAATTATGTAAACCAAAAATGTTTTAATATTTCAAATGAATTGATTCCATCATCTTATTTTTTTGTTGTCTCCTGGTGTTATAGTAAGAATGTAGATGTGATAGAAAAGGCTTTGAGAGTCTGGAAATGGTTGGACTAGGTAAATGTCCCAGTTCAAGAAACAGGGCGAGGCCTTGCAATGTGGCTTGATTGCACCTTGATATTTCCTTCTAAGTTTCTCTCAGAAGAACAGCAATGTGTCTTCTGCAGGTCTTTCTACAGCTTATCTTTGTGAGCCAGATGACACATCTGCATTTACTGATTCCTTCTCAGCCCTGATTGCAAAATTGCAGATGCTGGATTACAACACAGCATGTAAACCATGGCAAATATTTATTTTACAAAAATCAGTAAAGGTAAATGAACAGAGAACAGAAGACCTGGGTCAGAGAGGCTGCCAGGTCTGCTGCCCCCCAACGGCACTGGAAGGACTTTAAAAACGATCGGATGGTCATGAGTTTAATCCACTTTCTCTTACTTGATCTTAATGTTGACCATTTCAACTTTGTATTTTCACTACATCCAAAAGCCCCCATTCAAGATTTTCTACAAAAAAATAGATGGCTTCTGTTTATCAAAAAATCTGGAAGTTTCAAAAGCACAAGTTTCATCTGACACCCCAGCAGGATCTAGTGCCACGGTCAAAGGAGAACATGTTATTGTTTTTCTGATGTTTATCGGCATCTAGGGTTCAGTGCACAGGCTCAGTCATAACTTCCTGCAAATCCTCCGTGGCAGTTGTAAGTTACCTCTCATGCCTCGGAAAGTTGCCATGGCTCATGAGAAGGCGCTCTCTGGACAGTTGCCCCTGCTGGTCTGCAGGCTGGGATAGACCCTCATGGGCAGGCCTTAGGCTAAGACTCAGGCAATGATATGGGGCAGACATGCGTGAAAAGGAGAGAGGAGATAACTATTCTCACCTGGGGGAAAAGGCCATATCACATTCTACCATCGCAATCACCTAAACATACTAAGCTGTCAAAACAGATTTGCCCTGATGTTCCAAAGTACTATCTCCAACTGCTATCGCTGTCACCTCAGATTAAACAACAAAATATGAAATTATTTTCCTGTAGAGCTCCTCCTAAAAGCTCTATTTACATCATCATAGAAACATTTTTTTAAAGCTTGTCAGAAAGAGGCAATAGTATCCAGAGGTGACTGTTTCATAACGGAAGAAAAAACCCTAGGATTTGTAAAACGACCCCACCAAGCCGGAAGCCTGTTTAAAAAGACCCTCTTACACTAAACATTACATTACATTTAGGCATTTAGCAGATGCTTTTATCCAAAGCGACTTTCAAATAAACCCACTGAAGAGGCAATTTCTTGAAGACTCACAGCAAGCACATACCTGAGGAAAATCCTATTCACATCACCCTTATGACCCAAACCACAGGGTTAGGACAGAACGGAACGCTAAAAATAAGAAATAATCACATCTTTATTTGGGACCCAGACAGTTGAGCCACTCTGTATCTATTAAGAAAAAAGGGTAACTATTATTGTACAGTTCAACTGTCATGGCATAGGAATGGCATTGAGACATTTAGAAAGAAGTGGATGATCTAACACCAGTCTGACAGTATAATTGCTGATTGCCAGTTCTCCTTTTGTCTTTCCTCTGTAACTCATTCCCATCGTGTGGGATTGTTGTCTGTAGATGGGTTGTTGGAGTCCCTTGGGGTGTGTTGAGGTTTTTTTTTTTGTCTCTTTCTATGTGCTCTGGACTTGAAGTTAATTGCCCCTGTGATTGATGGTGTAAATAATACACTGGCTTGTCATTTGTGTGCTAATGTTGCTGTTTCCTATTCCAGTTATGACAGTAACATGGTTTTTGGAATAAGGCCTCCATCTTTGTGGTTTTACTTAGTTGGCCTTTTAACGGTTGTCTTTCCTATCCTGGACTCATGGGATCAGGTCTATTGGACAACCTTTAAACTCATATTGTGGTTAAAATATTAGAAAATAATAGTGATTAAACCTTTGTTGTAATATTTGTGATTTGTGGTATTGAAGAACTTGATCTCTCCGGTGTAATGCTGTCAACTTTTATTAGGTATGTTCTCAATATTGTTTTGGTCCTTTTGTTTAATGTCAAAACTCGTCATTAACTTTTACAGTATAGGAGACTGAGCAGTCGGGCCGGAACAATGAAGGTCGACCCCAGTAAATCAGAAAAAGAAACGGGGACAACAAACACACTGCACAATGGCTCCTCCACATGGGGACAATCATAATTCTTACGATACCCTCCAAACAATAAACATCTAAGTGAAATGAATTGCTGGTGTAGTCATAACACTGATGCAGCCAGTTAATTTAGTGACCTCTTGGAAGCAACACAGGGTTCTTGTGGTTCAGTGTGTGGTTACGCACAATGATCTGGACGCTGACTTTCTGTGGGGGGGGGGGGGGGGGGGGGGGGGGGGGGGGGGGGGGGGGGGGGGGGGGGGGGGGGGGGGGGGGGGGGGGGGGGGGGGGGGGGGGGGGGGGGGGGGGGGGGGG
>JAVQJL010103113.1:0-13265 GCA_036024295.1 Nannoperca obscura
CCCCCCCCCCCCCCCCCCCCCCCCCCCCCCCCCCCCCCCCCCCGCCCGCCCCCCCCCCACCTGTCAAATGGGTTATTTACACTTTTACATTATTACTGTTGCAATGTTAGTCGCCCTAAAAACAAATCAGGTCATAAAAGTCCTGAGTTAAAGGTTTAAAGATGTCCGAGGTCATTTTTTTGAGAAGATGATGGTTCAGAAAAGTAAACCGGGGGTGGGTGGGGGGGGGTGGGGGGGGTGATGTCACCAGCTGAGGCAGTTTAAACTATTTAAAGGATCAAAGGCTCGTAAAGGCTCTCTGCAGACACATTTAGGATGAAAAGTGGAGCTGCTGACATCGACTGAGACATCAACAGCCGTACGTGTCACTGGCTGCCTGATGGATGCTCACACACACACACACACACACACACACACACACACACACACACACAACGACACCATAGATGATCAGGCTGCTCCATCCCCCTACTCTGTGTGACAGTGAGGGATCGCTGAGTGACAGACAGAGTAGTGAAATTCTCTGATGGATGAGATAAGTGGGACAAGGCCTCACACACACGCACGCGCACGCACACGCGCACACACACACACACACACACAGC
The DNA here is from genome assembly GCA_036024295.1 of Nannoperca obscura. Taxonomy (NCBI): domain Eukaryota; kingdom Metazoa; phylum Chordata; class Actinopteri; order Centrarchiformes; family Percichthyidae; genus Nannoperca; species Nannoperca obscura. The sequence continues at coordinate 606 of JAVQJL010103113.1, forward strand.
TGAGCAACAGGCATGGTGTAGGAGTAATGGAAGCATGTGTTGCTGTGTAGGTCGTTATAATAAGCTATGATTTGTTCGTTAAAGCTTAGAGTCTAATCTAAGTTCACAACGCCACAACACACCCGTCTGCCGCCCAGTCGCGTGTCTGCGGCGGGAAAGATCAGCCTGCCTCCGTCGTCTGATTGAATCGGCATGAAAGATTGCAGCCGACAGGTTCTCTGCACAGGCAGCCAATCACCGGGACATTTTTAAAACCTCTCCTCATTCTTTCACTCCACTGATTTCCTCCCTGCGATGATTGATCCGCGCTCATGCACCCAGATGCAAATGCCAGCGCAGCATGAGCGAAATATAAAGAGGGGACATCTGAAGGGACCCGCACAGAGGGAGGAAGAGCAGCCAGGAGACTTTCCTCCTTCCTTACATAAGTCGTATGGAAGGTGTAGCGCTCACAAAGAGGTGTAATAACGATGAAACAGTCACATGAAACCACTGGACTGAGCCATGCTAGCTGGTTCCACTTGTTTCTAGCCTATATGCTAAGCTAAGCTATTACAGTTTTATCTTTACAGCTAGCTGAACTGCTGAGCAGCTTCACTCATTAATCCCAGCAGAGCTTCTTCCAATTCATTCATTCACTGGCAGTTCTGACCAATTATTTACTTCTAATGTGCGTTTCATTAATGTTCCATAAAGATATTAAAAGGTTTGAAGTCAATATTCCAGCCCTTGTATAATCTAATATATTCTTTTATTGCATAATGACTGCTGCAGTATGGAAACCTATTGGAGGTCCTGCTAATTCTGTTCATTGTGTCTTTACGTCCCAAAGGTCTGCAACGTGAACAATAACCCCCCCGAGACACTCCATGTTTGTGCTCCAGTGGAATTTCTCCTCCGTGTTACTGATTCAGCCAAACGCTGACTCACTTCATCTGTCAGTCTGCGCTTTGAAAATTACATATCTGCTGTGGTTTAATCGGCCAAACGAGGGAGAGGGAAGTGAAACGGAGGGCAGGGAGTGAAAACAGCAAACAGGAGACGCACTCCCTGGAGGTTTAAATGAGCTTCTCCTGTGTTCATCCGACAGTCACCTGCACCAGAGATTATATCAGCGTCTTCAGAGTCATTAAGATGCACTGGGTTGTCACTCTTGGATATCCAGAGCAGCGCAGAGATAAACCTTACAGAGGCAGCAGAGGCAGAGGCAGCAGGGACGTCCACTGATTTAAAGCAGCTGTGATGGGAGAGCAACAATTAGTAATCAATGTTTTCTATATATATACACTCTCACGTGTTTAACCGAACTTAAACCTGAACCGGATTTTAAGACGACTTCAAATCAAACCCCAACTTTAACTACATTTCTTACTTTATACAAAACGGCGTCGGCACGAGATAAAACCATCAACTGTCACTCCAGATGCTCATTTCTATTCAAAACGCCGCACATCTGTCAGGTCCGGCTATTATCAGGCCTAATATCGTGTAGTCTGAACCCGGCAATCGCATTTCTATCTTTGTGAGGACATTTGATCTTCTAAAAAACCAGAAATACACGAACACACACACACACGGATGATTTGCAGGCTGGCAGGAAAATGGCAGAGCTGTCAGAAATACGTCTCCGTCTTATTCTCTGGGCCAGGGCCATAATGGGAGGCTAAAAGAGCCGGCGCAGAGATCAATCTCACACACACACACACACACACACACACACACACACACACAGAGTAATTCCCTGCTTCCTTATTGCTTCCTTATTGTCATATATCATGCACCTCACACAGAAGTCTTTGTAGCTTATTTTCGGGCACACTTTGTGTTTATGCTAATTAGCAAATGTTAGCATGCATGGTAAACAGGTCAGCATGTTAGCACAGCTTGTAGCAGGTGTGTGTGTGGTTTCTGGACATCATTGCGGACTCACAGTATACAAGTCGAGGGTTACGTCACATATAAACACACATTAAAAGCCAAGTTATTCAGATTTTCTTTATCATTTTCTTAAGATTACTCAAACTGTCATCTGTCAGCTTTCAAATGTGATAATGACTTCAATGAGATATAATTAATTTATCCCCGTGTCTCTGAGGAGCTTCTTGTAATCTCGTGTCATGCAATCTGTCATTTCTGGATATAGGGGAGTAAAGGTTAAAGAAATAAGTCATTGGAGCAGGCGGCTTTTATTGTAACAAAGCCGGTGAGGACTATATCTTTCATCTCTCCTCTGGCTGATGACAGTGACAGGCCGAGGATGACTGGATGAGAGGGACGATCCTCGGAGAGTCGGAGGAAAGGTTAGAGTGGCCCCAAGCAGCATGGCTGATGAGGACACACACACATGCTACAACCCCGTCAGTCATGTCCTCAGTGTGTCCCATTAAACAGCCCATAAAACGCTCATTGTGCTCAAATGTGTCGTGATTTCAAAAGACACGTGAGCAGAGATTTAGGCTCTATGACGGCTTCCAGTGATGAAACACAGGTGTCATCCAGCAAGGTGCTGATTGGCCAATCATATGCAAATAAACAAAGAGTTTACAGCTAGGCTAACCACTTTTGAGCTAAATGCTAACGACAGAATGCTAACATTTAGATGTTTGGCCGGTAATGTTCACATCTAAGTCTAAGGTGTTAGCATGCTAACATTATCTAATTAGCACTAAACACAAAGTACAATGCTAACAAGCTAACATGTTTAGCAGCCATGATAACCATTTTAATATGTTAGCATGCTAACACTTGCTAATTAGCTTACAGATTAAAGTTGGGGCTGTGAACGTCGGTAGCAAACTTCATGGCAATCAATCCAATAGTTTTTAAAAATGTTAAAAGCAAAAACAAAATGTCAACCTCATGATGGCGCTAGAGGATGTCAGTCAAGAAAATGTTCTGACGAGCTCTCCACTAGGCAGCGGTTAGCGGGGCTGAAAACATCTCGACATGCAGCGAGATGGCTTCGTTTGTTAACACAAGCCAACGCGTCTGCATCGATTCACTTTGCCAGGTACCAGACGGCCCATTTATCACCACCTTAAGCTTTCACAAACTTCTCAGCAAGACGCAATCAGACCGAGGAGCAATCTGTGCCCCTCTTCTCATTAGGACTCTAAAGAGATCCCCCCAAAGCTTAATTATTTATCCACATTAATATGCCTTCAATTATTAACGACAGGTGAGTGTGTGTGTGAGTGTGTGTGTGTGTGTGTGAAGGCCAAAGATCAGCCCTCCTTTACCTCAGCCTCCCTCCTGATTAATGGATGAGGGAGAGGAGCCCTTCATGTATTATTACTGCAGTGAGCGAGGACCTTAGAGAGAGAGAGAGAGAGAGAGAGAGAGAGAGAGAGAGAGAGAGAGAGAGAGAGAGAGAGAGAGAGAGACAGAGAGAGAGAGAGAGAGACTCAGTGAATGATAATCAGCGTTTAGTATGCAAACATGTCCTCGGTACAATGCTGGCATTTCAACGGGGCCTAAACTGGAACGCTTGTTTTTACACGTCTCTTTAAACGCATCACACCTGTGGCACAAAGTTGTGAAATGTCAAACAATAAAAAAAAGTAGATTCACTCGTTATGAATTGAATTTCACGCGTTATGTTTTTGTAAACTGAACTTTTACAGCCTTCAGTTGAGATATTTCCCCGTTTTAAACCAACAAGTTATTTTGCAGCCGTTTAAATAAGAAATATGTCTTTGCTGTGAGTTTATTGGCTTTTATGGAGGAATATAAATATACTTTCCATTCATCCTTTCTTGTACGCCACCAATCTGCACTGATTAATGCCTCGCAACCTTTCATGTGTGTCTCCCCTTAGTTTCTGCAGCTGCTTCACTCTGACATCTAGTGGACGAGCACGGCATCGCGGGGAAGAAACAACCAGCTCTAATACATTTTATAAAACATACAGTAAAATACCATCGTCACCAAATAAACATTTATTGCATTTGCATGTTTGGATTTAAAAGCAGTGTATAGCAACACATGGTGTCCTCTGAAACAGACGTTTTATTGCAGGATACTAAATTTAGGTCGGCTGATTCTCAAATATTTTAATTTAAAATGCAACTTATTACTGAATCTGTATTTCTATTACTTTGTGTCTGTTTATCAGATATTCTAATGTTCTGGTGTGTTTCTGCAGCTTGTGTGTAAACGTACTTTAAGTCAACTTACACACCACAGCCACTAGATGTCGCTAAAGACCTACACTTGCTTTTGACTTTCCAGATTTCCAGATGTGGACACTAGAGCCCAGAGGACAACCCCATAAATACTTTTTATCTTTATTTAGCACTTGATTTAAGTAGAGTTTAGTGTAAATTAAGAAGGTTTGTGTTGTACTTAGACTGGAGGACAAATATCACAACACATTCAAACACTTGATCCTAAGACAAACTGATTTTGCTCTTTAACCTGAGTGAAAATGAAGAAATAAAACATTTACTGCAACTGTTTTCTAGTTTCCTCCACCAGGTGGCAGCACGAGCACACTTCACTACTGGCTCAGAGCCTCACACCTCCTTTTGTCATCTGAAACATTTTAAATCTACCTGAAAATGTAAAGAGGGGGTTTATTTTTAGCACAAACAAACCACATTTAAAAAATATATATATTTATGGCCATAAAAAAGTTCCACTGTTGTAAAAGCAGCCTTTAAAATATAAATCCTCTTGGATCGTTTATCCTCTTATTTAAAGGCCAAAGATTTGATCCAGGTACAAATGTTCTTTAGCACTTTAATGTTGTTTCAGTTTTAACATGTTAAACTTGGAGAATTAAATGAGGTCCTAAAAACAATTAAAGTAAAACAGTAAAATAATGCGTTGGTAAATGACTGGACTTTTTCTAACTTTTGTAAGAAATTAAAGGACTATAATCTGTTATATTTTAACTACTTTTAAACAAATGTGCTGCCTTTTTAGAAATACCAGACAGTCTTGATGTTAACAAACATAAAGCATAATTCAATTAATTAAAGACAGCTGGAGTTAATAGTTTGGACTGTGTTAACAAGGCTGTTGAAACACACGTCCGGCTGTATTTCTGAGCAAAAACAAGACCAAACCCTGTGAAACTCAATAAATCCAGTGTACAAAGTGTAGAGTAAAGATAGTTTTCACACAGGAAGGAGAGAATCAGCTGAAGCTGAAGAGGTGGAAACAGCATTTTCTTAGAAGCAGATCTGCTGCAGTCACACACACACACACACACACACACACACACACAGTCATGCTTTACTTCAGCTTTTTAACAAGAGTCCCGTCATAAACCTGCGCGCGTGTGTGTGTGCAGCAATATAGGCTACTCAATAAACCGGGGGCTGCGGTCCGTCAGTGCATTTATCATCCTATTACGGCGACAAATCCGGCTCCCAATACATGAAAGGTAAAATGAATTACCAACGTTAAGCCGTCAATAAAGCCATTTCTGTAAATGGTGTCTCCGAGGGCCCCCGCTATTATTCAACAAGCTTTATCAGCACCTTGGAAATTACGTGGCTTGTAGCGGCGGCCCCTGCTTCACTTTGATTAAGGGCCCTGCCAGGGTCCGGTGACAGCGCTCTTGACTCGGGTTGTATTCAGCGCGCTCCCCGTGATGAACGCCGGGCTGATCGGGCAGAATGAAGACTAATTAAAAGCTATAAATTATCTTTGCAGCTCCTCTCAGGGAGCCTCTCTTCGCGGAGAGATAAGAGCGGGCTGAGTGCTCATTTACGCACAAAGGAACAGCGGATTGATACTGTCCTAATTGGAATTTAATTAAGTAGCCTGGACACGGCGTCCCGCTCCGGCCTGCGGGATAAAGATTTCACTGTTAAACATCAACACGTCTCCACTTCCAGGATTATTAATATTATTATTATTTCAAATCGCCAATTAGAGAACTCGTGGCCATTTTTATTCTCATTCCGGAGATTCTTTAGTTTTAGTTTTTCAACCAAAACACGACACATTCCTGCTTTTCCATTTTTCCAGGCCTCTTTGTGTTTCTATAAACTTCCATTTTTAACTCGTATTGGTTTATTTAGTTTCTTTATGAGTGGATACAAATGTAAAAAAGTGTTGTGCCAAAATCTGGGTGTTTAAATCATAAATATGGCTGAAATATATAAAAGTATAAATGAAAACGCACGAAAATAACAAAGAAAGGAAAGAAACACACGGTTCCATTAATTCTACACTTATTTCAGACTAAATTATGGTGTTGGCAGTCAAACATATAAAAAGGAAATAAGTGAAAACGTGTGAAAGTATTTCTACATTATGCAGACAAATAAAACACCTGCCCACAAAGGAGCCTGCAGGCGCTAAATAAGCTTAAAAACTACAATAAAAGTCAAAATTAAAGTAATTTTGTTATAATTTAATCTCCATTGATAATATTAGTAAATACTTTTTTATAAAATGTGTATTAAAATGAAGTAAACGTACTTCCTGTCGCTGTGTGTACGGTTTATAAGGGCGCGCCGTCGAGCTCCGGATTGGACGTCGCCGACTGTGACGGGGGCGAACTCGGCTCCTGATTGGTCCGCTGCACGTGTGTACGCGCACATGTGCTTCCGGCAGGGTGTAAGAGAAAGAGATGGAGGAGAGGCGGAGGGAGGAGAGGGAGAGAGGGGGGGAGGAAAAAAAAGAAAACACACACACGCAGGGGGAGATAACGGCTTCAGGAGAGTTGGTTAGAGTCCTCAGATATTATGCTGCAGCGGGGACACGCAGGGAGCGCGAGCTGCTCGCTAGGCCAGGTGTCGGAGGGCAATTAGGAGACGACATGTAGGTGATGTTACAGACAAACTAAACAGGTACTTATTCGTTTTATTGCAGCGCGAGAGGCTCGTTTTTTACATGCTGTCCGCCTGAATTGGATATCGGAACGGGGGCGGGAGAGCGAGCAACAAGTGGAGTTTCCGCGTGGAGAGGCCGACATTTCTCACCTGACATGGAAGAGCAGAAAGAGCCCACCGGCGGCCGGGACTCGACCGAGGAGGAGAGCATGTCCCTGTCGCCCAACCTCCCATCCCCACCCCTGGTCTTACCCCACCAGGCCGCGCAGCAAGCCCACAGAACCACCAACTTTTTCATAGACAACATCCTCCGGCCGGACTTCGGCTGCAGGAAGGAGCCGAGCTACCGCGACCGGAGCCAGACGCCCGGCCGGGAGAACGTGAACCCGCTGGGGGCGAGGCCGCACACCGGCAGCCTGTGCCTGGACTCCACCTGCAGCAGCGACAGCGCCTCGTCGTCGCCGTCCTCCTCGTCGTGCACTTCCTCCTCGTCGCCGTCGTCCAAGCAGAACTCGTCGAAACAGGGCGAACCGGCGGGCAACGGCACCGGCAGATACGCGGACACGAGCGGCAGCAACGCAGGGTCTCCGCCCCTAACGAAAGAGAGCCAGGCGATGTTGTGGCCCGCTTGGGTCTACTGCACGCGCTACTCGGACCGGCCCTCATCTGGTAAGGCACGAGCTAATGGTCCCGAGTTACGCCGGCTGGTGTGTTTGAGTGCTGGGGAACTCGTCAGGATTATTAAACTCCTTCCTGGTGCTTTTATTAAATGTGTGCAAACCTCAGAGTTATTCGTTTGAGAAGGAACATCAAGATTATTATTTTAAGGGTGGCTTTAATCCGGCAATTTTATTTTTTAAATCAAAGCCATTCTGAAATCAATAATTACTCAAATAAAACGCAACATGGGCTTTTGTGTCTCACATTAGTTACATGGTAATTATTAGTGGTGTGTTCAATGTCAGCTCTAAAAGCGGCATCATTTTCAATGCAATTGTGTTTTCCCTGTAAGAAATGTAACATTAGGCCTCCGTGAATTGTGCACATTTAGTTTGTCTGCTAGAACAAGACGGCACGTGTTCACAAATATACATATAATATAATGATTATTCATTTATTACATCACAGCTGCTGCTGTTTGGTTTGTGCGGCTTTTGCATGTTTGACGACACCGTGATATATTTGAGTAGATCTGCATGTGTAGTGGTAGTACCCAAAAGAAATGCAGCCATTTATGGGATATTAAACTAATTCAATTACACAAATATTATATTGACTTGTGTTTTTAAAAGGCTATAAAGCAACGTGACACCGTCACACTCGCCGGCTGTAACAGACAGAAAAGACACATTCAAGTACACAAGATTAGTTTCAGGGCGCTTTGATTCTTATTTTTAAATGCAGTGTTTAACCCTCTGTAGCATCAATTTATATTTTTACACTGAATGCATCGTCTGGATATTTGGTCCAGAAGATGCATTCAGTGTAAAAAATGATGCATACGCTTGGAAATAAGACACAGCGTGTTCCTAGATAATACTTATATTTATTTAAAACACAGAGGAGGTCTCCCTGTTTGTGTAATTCTACATAATATTCATTAATCTCGTTGTTTAAACCTAATTATAAAGAATAATGATGAAGTTGGTTTTATTTGATGTGTAGTGCTTCTCTTGCACCGTATCAGAGTGCATGTTCACATTTTATCGTCTGGTAGCTGCAAGTAAAAATGCACTTTTCCTATATGTGTGCCAGTTTATGCATAAAGTTTGCATGCTGGAGCTTGATGCATGTTTATGTGATGATGGAGTAATCAGCCAGGGTGGACTCCCAGTGATCGTACTGTAACAGGAGAAAACTGTGGTGGGACTGAAAAGCAACTTCTGGCTGCTTGTTTTGACAAAGTGTGCTGGATTAGACTTTACACAAACGGCCTAAAGTGGCAGATTCAGACGCTGAGTGTATGCACACTGTGTCCACTGTCAGCAGCTGATTTATAAAAAGGTGTGAGCAAATGTTCCTGATTATCTGCAGACACCTGCGACCTGCAGAGGCCTCCTCAAATATTAATGTATAATTTAGCATCAGAATATATGACTTTGCAAAGTCAATGTATTATTTCTTAAAGAGTAGTAACAGCTGCAGCGGGTTAGCAGCCAGGCAGGAGTGGACGTGTGGTGTTTTAAAGGTTACAACAGGTCTTTAAACACTTTATTTGCTGAATGTCGGATCCAGGTAATAAAAAGGTGCAATGATCCGTCATCAGGGAGGCTGGATCGATCCGAGCAGGAGCTCTGATGATGGGAGACACTGGAGGGCTCGTGTGTAACACTGTGCTGCCGCTCGAGCCGTAGAATAAATATTTTATTGCCATTGTTGTTTCCACACCAGGCCCAAGGACACGCAAACTGAAAAAGAAGAAGAGCACAAAGGAGGACAAGAGGCCCAGGACAGCGTTCACGGCCGAGCAGCTGCAGAGACTGAAAAACGAGTTCCAGGCCAACCGGTACATAACGGAGCAGCGGCGACAGTCGCTGGCCCAGGAACTCAACCTGAACGAGTCCCAAATTAAAATCTGGTTCCAGAATAAGAGGGCCAAGATTAAAAAGGCCAGCGGCTACAAGAACGGCCTGGCGATGCAGCTCATGGCGCAGGGACTGTACAACCACTCCACCACCACCGTGCAGGAGGACAAGGAGGACAGCGAGTGACCGGGACCACTTTCACACGACCGGACTGCTTTGCCTTTTGGAAATAAATCCAAAGTGTGGGAGACGCTATTTAAAAACACAGATTTCTGTTTAACAGTATATGGACATAATTCTATAAATGAACGTTATTAAAGTTTATATAGCCAAACAGTTACCATGTTGTATAGTATATTTAATTTCAGGCTCCTCTCTCCTGTCTAATTGGCTTTATAGGTTTTTTGTGGTCCCCCCCCCCCCCAACACATCAGTCCGCAGACTCAGACAAGCCAAAGATTTTAATATGTTCACATGTAGTCTGAAATAAAGAGAACGGGAGACCCATGTGCTAAATGTTCTTTCTTTCATCAGCTTCCACAGATTAAGCACTTTAAAACTTAAGTGCATCATTTTAATACTAAATGAAATGTATAAGGGGAAATTATCATCATCATTATTATTATTATTATTATGTTTGTCACTTTAACCACTTTGCAGCATCTTTATAAAATGCAGATAAGACATAAAATAAACAGCAAATTTAAAGGAACGTGATTAATAATATTAAAAATAATAATAATACATTCTGTATAGTTATGGCAATATAGATTATTTGAAATGTTTGTACACACACACGTTCATCTCTTCCACGTCTCTGCCACACTTTCCTTCAGAGGAACGGGTGCAGGAGCCTTCAGTCTTCTTTCTTTACATGTGATCTGGTGTGTTCGGCCTGATGTGACCTCAGGTTCAGCTCTGACCGAGTGTGCGTGTGTGTGTGTGTGTGTGCGTGTGTGCGTGCTCCAAGGTCAGCCAGAGCAGACAGAGTTCAGGGTCTCTGCAGAAATGTGTGTGATTATGTGAAAGTTGTTTTGGGAAACTAAACTCAGATACAAACACGTCATTTTTATTTGAAATTAAAATATTTTATTTCCCACAACCTCCAGTCATGTGTGGAACTGATATATATGTTTATATTGTAGATCTTTTAAAAAGGGGAATAGTTGAATTATTGCTTTTAGTAAAAACGTTCAACATGTGTATATCAGTAAAGAAGCAGCTTGTTTTCATGCTCTGTGTAGCTGACACTGCTTCTGATCACGGTGCAGTGCTGCTCTTTGTAGGTGAACATAAAGTCCCAAAGAAATGCCATGTTGTGTAACATGAGGCTTAAACTTTACATGGAAATCGGCCCGTGAGGCTCCATTGATTTTCAAAGCGTCCCGTATTTTCCGCGAGTTCTTCGCCATCACAGTAAAATACAGAATGTTTCCCGAAATGCAGCGTGAAATGCACGCTCTGTGTTTGTTGCGTCGCTCAGACACAACTGATCGCCGATCGGATTATTTAATTAAGAGCTAACGAGCCTGCAGAGGTCTGCAGCGGAGGACTTCACGGCTTTTTAATTATTTCAAGTGCTGCTGCGTTTGTGTTCAGCTCTGCCTATAGAGCAGGGATTTAATAAGCGCACAGCAAACCTGCTAATAATTGATTTCTGGGAGGGACTCCGTGTTAGAGTGTATATTTTATATATATATATATATATATATATATATATATATATTCAAACAGGACCTCATTTATGCAGATTTCAGGCCGCGGAGAAGTTTATCACTGCGCTTGTTAACGACTGCAGCATTGAATTGTGTTGAATTTAATTGTTAAATCACAAAAAAAGTGAGCAAAAGTGGCTTAAAATAGGCACAAAAACCCTAAATTTGCCAGTAATGTATCTCAGTATTATTAGAAGAAATGGCTCGCAGCTGTGCAGTAAACTGTGACGCTTCCCGCAGCACGTGGAAACCTCCAGGGCTTCTCACGGAGATCCACAGCAATATAAGGAATAATTTAACGTTAATATTCACTGAAATGTAGGAATGAATATTCATCAGATTTCATTTCGGTTTCACGCCGAATCTAATTGAATCGAAACATCAAATGGCTCAGATGTGCGTGTTTCATACACCACAAAGAAGAGGATTTAGCACGAGCTTTAAAGTAATTTTAATGCACCTTCTTGTGTTTAGGAAGTAAATAAGATGTTTTATTATATTTAGAAAACACACACACACAGTCCGTGCCATCTGGCCTGCACGTGTGAACAGAGGTGCGGAGGCCGCGCGGCTCTTCACGGTCAGCTAACCCTGCAGCTCGGATACTATAATGATAGTTTGATTCCCTGCTGTGAATGCGGAAGAGGATCCTGTGACAATGTATTTAAAATTCATACAATTATGAAACAGCGAGAGGATTTCTGTCCCCCCCCCCTCTCACACTCTCACACACACACACACACACACACACCACCACCTAGTCACTTAGGACGCGAGGGTTTATCTGTAAAACAAAGAAAAGCCGGGGATCGTTTGCATAGTTAGCATAGTCTGCCTCGCAGGCACAATATGGATTTAATTTATATGCAAATGAAAGCAATAAAAGGAGAATACACACTGGAAATGTGCGGCGTTTAAAGGGGAGAGAGTTGGATTCAGAGCAGGTAGCACACGTTATCCACCACAACACAGTTCTATAAGATGCCCACGCTGCAGCACTGCTGGGTGCTGCATGCACCCTGCAGGACTGTCACTACACAGCAACACAGCTCCGAAAAGATCATGCATTGGACCTTCCACATTCCACATCCAGCAGCTTTAAATGTGTTTTCTACGTTGAGACAAGTTAGAAAATAATAACACTTGAGCACGAGTCTGAATGCACGACTTCGACTAACTAATAATCGAATACTTGTATTACTTTTCAAGCACAGACAGAAAGTTACTTCATGTTTAAGGTTCAAATCTGTGGTTTTATTTGCAACTGAGGGTCTCTGCACCTGTCAATCAAACAAGACGTGTGTGTGTGTGTGTCCTTCAGAGTGTTGTTTATTTTGTATGATGCATGTCAACACGGAAGCAGAGCAGTCTTTCAGCACACACACACACACACACACACACACGATGCGCCATGCAGAGACATACAAGCATGTGCAGAGAGAGAGAGGGAGAGAGACCCTGGGTTTACACAGAGAGAGAGAGGGAGAGAGACCCTGGGTTTAGACACAGAGAGAGAGAGGGAAAGAGAGACCCTGGGTTTAGACACAGAGAGAGAGAGGGAAAGAGAGACCCTGGGGTTAGACACAGAGAGAGAGAGGGACAGAGAGACCCTGGGTTTAGACACAGAGAGAG
>JAVQJL010103114.1:0-42646 GCA_036024295.1 Nannoperca obscura
TTATACAGTCAGAAAACTGACTTTTTTGTGTATACTCATATATATTTCAGCTGTTTTTTCACACACACACACACACACACACACACACACACACACACACACACACACACACACACACACATAACCCAAGTAGATATGTTTCTGCATTTGAGAAATAATTTATAATGGACCTCTTTCCAAAGTACAACAGACACTCAAAAATGTGAAAGATGAAACTTATACAAAAGTTCCAAGTTCCACTTAGCTCCATTCATTTATCCATCCATCTATTCTATTTGTCCATTGCCTATACCCACATGTTCCTAAAACCACAACAAACGCTGCTATCATTGATGGCACTTCAGTGCAGAATGAAATAAATACAAAAAATTATAATGAAATGTCTGGGGAGTCTCAATGTTTTCAAATTACACCATGCCCCACAAAATTAATTTGACTTGAATGTCCAATTTGTAATATACTCATGCCTATTCCTGCTGGAATCACCCAATCAACAGCTTTTTCTGAGCAAACGGTGTGAAGCACACTCTGATTGATAATCAACAGTTTCACAAATGCCTGCATGCATGCGAGTGTGTTAGAGAGTGTGTGTGTGGGTTTTTGAGAATCCCCTTGTTCGGTATCCTTTCTAGGTCGTAAGGAAACTCCCCTCCGATACAGCTACAGACGGTTGCCGTGGAAACCAACATCACTTCTCAGGCAAGTAACTGGGGAGGGATAGAAGGTGGTAGAGAGATGGGGGCGGGCAAAAGCACAGAGTTCAAATGAATTTGAAATTATAATGTAATCCTGTGTGTGTTTGTGTGTGTGTGTGTGCACGTCTCAGCATCTGTCTAGGAGTGCACCAGTGTGATAAGCAGAAGGTATAGTGCTAGCAGCAGGGAGAGAAGATAGAAAAGAGAAGAGTAAAATCAAACTGGATGAATAAACTTGCTGTGCTGCTTGTGGGGTACTGAGGGCAGGGTTTGGACCAGATGGACGAGGAGGAGGAAGAGGAGGGGGGACAAAGACAAATAAGCAGGGGAGCTACAGCCCACTTTCAGCCTCTTCTCCTTTGATGGCTAATTGGAGGAAGTTTCAACACTGACAAACACCAGCCACTGAGTTAATATACTAATGCACCCAGAGTACTGATGTCAAGAGACAACTGTAGAGCAGGGCTATGATGTTTAAAATATCTCATTTGACATGAACCACATACCAAAGTCGCACGAGTCAGACGAGTAACACTGCTGGCACGATGCTTCCGAGACTCTTATTGGCCGACTGTCTCCACCTTCAGCCTGGTCCACGTCCTCCTCCAAGGGACCAGAGGAGACGACTTGGGACTCGCCTTAAAAATGAGGCGTGACGCTGACAGAAGGCACCGCCTCAGAAACAGAAACCTAGAAAGAAAGAAAGAGAAACACTGGGGGTTAAATGTACGCGTGGGACTGGGCCCTGGCTGTGAGTGTAGTGTGCAGAGAGAGCAGTTACAGGTAGCCGAGTTACGTCAGTGGAAGTGGCAACAGTTGAAGTCCCGTCAGGGGAGGAAGGAAACCACAACTCCCCTGTGGCTTCATTAAAAAGCCCCATCGTCTCTCCCTTCATGCCGATTCAACCAAACTGCCTGAAAAATAGGTCAATTAGCAACCTCTGCTCTCTCACTCCCTCTCTCCTACACACACATATACAGGCACGTCTGTCCCCTGCACGCAGCCTGAGGGGAGTGTGGGCGGCCAGCGTTGCTATGGAGCTAGTATTGTACCGGTCCGCTTCTGTGGTGATGGTGACATGGGTATGTTCTGGACCCACTGCTTCTAGCTGCACAGCAACATGAACCCTGATCAACACGGTTTACACTTACGAACATAGAATATGCAGCTGATATTACCAAACGTCCCGGGGGACCACAGGAGTGGCACTTCCCTGTGTCGGCTCTTTTTAAGAATGATCATCCCTTTTGTTAAACTGCCTGGATGTGCAGTCCACTTTACTGTATGAATTCCTGTTTGGGTGTTGGCCAACTTTCTCAGATCTTGGCATTAAAACTATAAAACTATTAAAAATGTTTTTTAAAAAGTATTGCAGTACAGTGAGGTTGTGTTAGATTTTAATCCCCCGGAAGCTGACTGCACACTAAAGCGTGAATGGATCAGGTAGACATTTAAGAGCCTGTAATCTCATACCAACCAGTGCACGCATTCATAATTTTGTCCAGCATCGCTAATGGAATGTCAACATTATTTCCATGATTGTGTATGTGTTAGAGAACCAACTAATCCTATTAAGTCTCTAATGGACTTTGCGTGAGAAAAGTTAATTGAACAGAAAAGGCAGAACACATATTGTCATAAACTCCTGAGTCATTCATTGTGTGCACCCAGCCCCACTAAATGAAAATGTCTACATAGGTGTCAATAAAAAGGGGTTGGTAAAGTAAGTGAGGGAGGGTGAACTCTTTGACTTACTTGGGCCAAGCCGGGCAGAGCTGAAGGACCGGCCACCCTCTTGCGAGCACACACTTATCACTAATATAAGATGCTAAAGTGCTGAGGCACAGAAAGTGCTGAACTGAAGATGTGGAAATGGCTTGGCAAACACTGACTCAGCACAAACAAACAACAAAAGCAATATGGTGTGGTAGTATCATGAGCTCATGTCTATCATCCTTCACAATAAAAAACCCCTTTAATTTCATATTAAGCTGAAATGTAAGAATTGGCTTGAGAGGTAAAAAACACCTTAAATTAAAAAAAGGTGGTATAATATAATTCAAATCACCAACATACACTTGCCTCTGTAATGTAATGTTACACGTGGACATTGCAACAACTTGGACTACAATTAAAACACCTGGAGGCTGGAAATGTTGCTGTGGAGGCTCTCACAGGCCTGTACTACGAAGTAAGTTCAACATACCCCAACTCTTTTCGTTTTCTGGCTTCACTGAGCCAAACACTCACAATCACACCACACGACACTGGTTATCAAGTTGGTAAATCAAACCAGGGTTTCTCAATCAAGCCATGAGCGCGTTCACATAAAAGGGACGGTGTTTGCAGCATATAGCCAACCCGACGAGTAATATTAGAGAAATACAAAGAAGTTAAACACATCATCCAGGCTAAAAGCAACACAGCTGCCAAATGCAGGAAGGATAGCTGGCAAGAAAATCACTGACTGTGTGAACGCAGAAATGAACAGGCTGATAATGTCACTGCCCCTTCACTAGTATTCCATTAAATGAATGTGTCGCTTATTCTTATGACAATTTTAGCCTGATTCTTCAGGTTTACACAACATGAAACAGGCTGGAAAAAAAGGAGCTGGATCAGGTGACTGGAAAAGGGCAGGGAACATATGAGGGCATCTGGTTGAGAAATGTGAATGAAAAAATGCAAGGATTAGGAGGATGGAGAAAGGCAGACAGGGCAGATTTCACCATTACTGAATATTTAGCTTTTGTTTGTATGACTCTTTTATTTATTTTTTCGCAGTATGTGTGTATGCACTCACCTATCCTGAGGTGGTGTGTTGAGGGTTAAGCGTAGCCACCATGCGAATAGCAGTCTGGCCCAGATAATGTTTCTTTCATCATCACCACGGCGACATCACTGTCACTCTCTGAGCAGCTCACAATGCTGTTTCCCCATTTCTACCTGCTCAGCACACACACACACACACACACACACAATCATAAACACTGACGCGCAACAAATACAATCTTTTTGAATCCTCTCATACATACATCAGTAGACACATGCACGCACGCACACACATGTACAGACCTGTACGTGCTGTCCCTCTGGTTGCCAGGGAAACAAGGCATTAGAATGAGGGGTTCATAGATCTCCACTTCCTGGTGAACTGTTTATTGTCATGAAAAGGATTGGAGAGTAAGCAATAGTGTATGTTTGTGTACGTGTGTGCTTGCTCCAGTGTTATGCATGTGCTATCCCCCATGCAACAACGTGGAAGAGCTATCATCTCCACAACATTATATTTTTTGGTGGTAGAAGCCAGTACAATATTTATCTCTACTGTCAGCACAAAGAAGTCAGAGATAAAGAATCTTGTTGTGATGGGAACAGTCTCCTGCTGACAGAACCTGATGACATTTGGGCCGGTTGTTATGATGATGACATAACAGCTGACAGGTGGACCACATGATCGTGGACCAGCATAGGCAGGTTATAATGGTGGTCGACCTACGCCGTCCACCTGTCTTCCTCCTCTTCCACTGACATGTGCGTGCACACACACACACACACACACACACACACACGAGCCATCCTGGCCGATACAGGAGTGTGGGGTTAGGTCTCTTGTTTTTAAGTGTAATGAGGCAGCTGGAGTCCATCATGCAGTCAGAGCAGCAGGGCACATGGAGTTCAGCAGAATCAACCAGGCGTGGAGAAAACGTTACATGAGAGGAATACACCTCTGTATTGTTGCATGCATGTAAGCTATGCATTTCTTCTATTTTAAGATCAAACTGCCATCAGGGGTAAGCCTACAAACATTTTACAAAAATTATCTTTTTAATTGTAGAGATAAGGATTCTAGTTCAAATTAGACATTCAGACAGATACTGGGATGTAAAACAGTCCGTTGTGCACATTTAGTTTTACAGCTGTCAGAGTGGTGGTGTCCTGGTTCACACTGATGACACTGTTATCGTTGTCTGGGTGTTCCTG
Organism: Nannoperca obscura; assembly: GCA_036024295.1. Classification (NCBI taxonomy): domain Eukaryota; kingdom Metazoa; phylum Chordata; class Actinopteri; order Centrarchiformes; family Percichthyidae; genus Nannoperca; species Nannoperca obscura. Next base: position 4,680 of record JAVQJL010103114.1, read on the forward strand.
CTCTACAGGTAAGTGGTAAGCCCTAAAACCAAGGGTCACATCTGGGCAGTCAAAGGGAAGGAGAAAAGAAAGTCATTGTAGTTCCATTGCACTAACATCACAGAACATACTAAAATACCTAATGCTTGTATATAGTGATTTGTGATAGTTTTAAAATGGACTGCATTTATATAGCACCTTTATTCAAACCGCTTTACAATCTCATTCACCCATTTACACACACCAGTGTCCACGAGCTACCAAACGACGCATGATCCTTGGCTCAAACAGCAATCCTGAAAGACTAAATGGACCTCTTGAAAAATGGAGAAAGACTGAAATAGTTAGAGAGAAGATAGAAGCAGAGGAAAGTGTTACAAAAAGGCTATGGACATTACCTTGGCCTTAAAATTATAGTACACCATCATGATAATGCACATATCCTGAGAGAGATGATGAACGCCACGGGAGCAGAAAACCCAGCCAGCAAATAACACAGATAACAAGCTCATCACATCAGTGCATGTGCTGTCCCCTGAGCAGAGTACTGCCTCAGGCTTCCTGGCTTTCACACCTCTTTTACTTTTATTTTCACCCTGAGCAAGACACCCAACAGGCTGGGTAATGCCTGTTTTATGAAAGAATTAAAATCAACTTCCCCTGTTGAGGAGAGACTGTGTAAATGCTGTGACTGCCTTCATGCTCAAGTAATTTAACTTACACATAATAAGACCTCAGAAGATTGTGGTGGTTACCTTTGGGAGAAGATTTCGTATTTAATTTAGCATCGCCTCAATTATCATCAGTCAGTAAGAAGACCTGTATATAAGGAAGGCACTTAACACATTTGTTGTTGTTAGGATCTCCATATATTGAATTCGACTGCATATATTAAATGCAACTTATTATTCCACACTGAAATCTGACAAACATGCAAATCCTAAAACAAGCAATATTTTCTTGCAACGCATTCACTGGCCACGTGAATAACAGAAAAATGGAAAACAGGATAAACTATCTTGAGGACTAAGTGACCTAAACGGTTGTTACCACAGGCATTTCAGACATAATCAGTTAAGCAAGGACCTAATTGAAAATCTGTTGCGTAGCCACATCAGCCAGAGCAGTAAATGCACGCACAAAATGTACAATATAGAATCTTCTTGTATTTGTGTGTTTTTATTTTTTATTTTTGCCACAAGTACATTATTCTCACTAAGTCTAGTAAAGTTTTAGCAATATACTTTATGCTACATGCGTTTGATTTTGATACGATTTAGACTCTTAACTCTCTACACCAACACTGCATTGACTCACATGTCAGGCAAAGGTTACACAAGGTTTACTGCAAACCTAATCATAACCAACACATACTTGATGCACCCTTGACATTTTCACTTACTATAACGAAATCTCAATTTAGGCCCATGCTATATGATGTTGGTGATAGTTGGTACCAGTACAGAGGACACTGATGGAGCAGAAAATAAGACCTGCTGGCTCCAGGTAGAGAAGACCGATGGACAGAGGTAGGCTTGGACATAGACACACGCTGGAGACGGACTGTCTCAGGCCTGAGATGATTTCCATTAATTACACACATGGAAGCACAGAAACAGTCACACACACTCCCCGACAGTTGTTTTTTGTTGTTTTTTTCACACCAGATTACTTAGACTGTCGTCTTTGTTAAAAATACACACGTTCAAAAAGTCACTGATCCCAACATCCCACACCTCTAAAACCTGGACATATTTGCCAAACTTAATTAAAAAAATCTTTAATGTGTATGTTTTTGCTGTGTGTTACTGTTCTTACTTGTGAGCCACGTCAGGGACACATTTCCATGGCCTTGGATAGCTAACACGCACATTGTGAGTGTTACTCACCATGCCGGCGCCTCTCTTCTCGGCTGCAATTCTGATTTATTATTTTGACACAATCTGACCGACCATTTAACGTTAACTCAAAGAATAACAACGTATTGCAATAAACTGAAATTTGGTGTAAGTAATAAGTGTTTTCGGTTCATTAAGTAACTTAGCAATATCTTAAGTATGCTTAAGTATATTAAGTTACCTTATTGTTGCTAAGTTTTATAATTGTTAACGCAGTTTTAACAAGCTAGCTCAAAAAGTCATTCAAATCGTACCCAAGGTACTTTCTTCAAATATCGCGAGACGATGAGCAAAACAAAAACAAGTGTCAGTGACATCGGCTACCATGGTAACTACTGACTCCATGGCAACCCAGAAAAGTGAACATGCCTCACATCCGAGCAAAACACGGCTCTCTAAGTTTTTTAGACACAATTCCAACTATTGTGCCCCAGAAATGAGTTGGCTACAGCTACACAGAGAGATAATATTTTTACAGAGAGAGATAAGAGAAAATAAGCCCACGATTGACTGACAAAATAAGTAACTGTACCAACGCCCAAATAACTTTGTTTTAATATGTAGTGTCCAAATGGTACTTCTTTGGTGTGGAGACGCACAAATTAACCGCATAATATGCTCATTGCTGTCACACATTAAGGGACGTTGGTCACACTTAATGAAAGATAACCTGTACCGCGTGAATTTGTCCAATAACGTGCGTTTTATTTTTCTAAAGCATCGCACGAGAAACCCCGACGCATCGAAAAAAAAGAAAAGAAAGATAATAAATAGAAAACAGCGACACAGAAAACATGGAAGCTATAATGTTATAGATATATACTTTATTAATTCTCTCTGATAAAATAAAATTACAAAATAATTTCAACCTCAAACGGCACTTTCCTTGTTCATAATTATTTAACGTTTTGTTAATACATATATCATAATTGTCATGACGAATGAGAAGAATACTATAGTTTAGTAATATTAAATATCAGTTATAACTGCGTTTAATCATAATGGTAAAAAAGACTATGCAATACAAAGCTAGATTTCGTTAACAGCATACTATACAATATTCCAAGCGTATGTAATTCAGTATTCCGGCCACAGCGTGTCGCTATAAGACAGTTTTCGATATTGTCTCCGATGCAAGGGTAGGCTTGTCTCTTTTCCCATCACACCATGATAATTCCTCTCAGATATACCTTCGTCTCTCTTTCTGTGTTGTATTTATTTCATAAACAGCTGCTCCTTCATGGCCATTTATCCTTTATAAGGTTTATTTGTGTTCCCTTGCGTTCATCCGTAGTCCACCTTGATCTGTTTAAAGCAGTGAAGAGCAGTCCATGTACAGCACTGTAACAAGTCCATGCCCAGATTTTCACAGTTATTCCCTCAGAAATATTGTCAAGATATCTGCAACGCCTCCGGCTATCTTTTGTCCCCAGGGACAGCAGCATTCCCTGCCTCTTATTGAAGTCCATTTAAGAGAGAGCACTTTGGTTGTTGAGGTGTGTTTATATCTGTGTGTACGTGCATGTGGATGTCTGTTCCTGTGTCTGCATGGCAGTTTTAGGTGATCGAGCAAGCAAGAGTGTTTTGAGTGTATTTCTTTACACAGAATACATTCATGGTAACAGTGCGTTGTTTTGGGATTGCAAGCTTGAAAAAGAATGGCAGTAAGTAAGGTCTTCTTCCCTTCAAAAAGGGTCATGGACACAAACGTACACTGTGAAAATATATGAATCACATCAACTTATAATCACACAGCTAAATAATTGTTGGATTTTTTAAAAGTCAATTAAATCACTAATGTAAAAATCTATATTTTAGAAATTCAAAGAATACAATTTTTTCAGAGAACGAAAGCAAAACAATAGACACTACAGCATCCCAGTCAATGTGACTCCAGTGACTCAAGCCACATCTAAGTAAAATAATAAGCAGATCATTTATTATTGATGGTTAACGTCTTGACTGGTATTTTAACTGTCTGCAGCAGCCCTCTTGGTAGACAGACTCCAGTAAATCGCGTAACATGAGAACACTCGCCAAATGTGGAGAATTAAGTTTGTGCAAGGCTCTGACTTGTAGAGTCAGCGTTTCATAAATAGTCACGATATCATCTTCAAAATTAGTCAACCAGACTGAAATGCCAGTTTAATAAATGTTGTAATCTATTATTTCTCCCAACAACCATCCCAGTATTAATGCACTTGATACAACTATAATTCTTTCTGAGGTTTTCATAAACGTTCACAGGAATTAAACAAAATCAAACTCTTTTAACGTCTCATTTCAGTACAGCAAACCCATAAATACACTTAAACATCAGTTCAACTTAATCTGTAATTCCATAAATGCAGTAATAATGTCCTGTTGTACTTGTGTTAGGTTATTTCATCATCTGCTGTTGTCTTCCTCATCCCAAACAGATGTTACAATGACTCATGTCAGTCAGTGTCATACCAACTTATTTCAACTTGATCTGTAATTTGCGTAGTTCAGTGAACGGTTACGATTCTCCCAAGTGAGTAGTTAAAATGTCATAACTATGCATTGTTAGTCTAGACTACTGCATTAGCTCACACCCACAAAACATAAGTCGTTTGGATGAACATTTCTTACAGTGTGTTTACATTGCTTGGCAGTGCTCTATGGAGATTGACAGTGCATTGAGTGCTTGGCAGTATAGGCTTTAGTATTACATTGTGGGCTACTGCATTCATTTCTTTGTGTGGGTGTAAATTGGGCCTCCATTGTGAAAGATTGTGTATTCATGTTTGTGCCGTGTTAACTTGTATTGCATGGATTGTGTGTAACTTGTGTGTGCATGTGTGTGCATGTGTGTGCGGTGCATGCCACTAGTTTTTTTTTATTAGTATCATGGTCGTATTGATCGAACCTTCTGTTAAAGGGATGCTCGTTAACACACAATTAGCATTCAGATAGAAAATACATCATAAGGATAAAAAGTCATGGTCATTAATTCCTGATGAAGGGAGAGAGAGATTGGTAGAGGGGGAAGGAAGGAGAGGGAGAAAGAGAGAGAGAATAAAAGGCCAGTAATTGGAGTAGATTCCATTTAGGAGCTCTGAGTTTCTATAATTATTCGTAGTTATTTCTCCTCCTCTCTCCTTCTGCCTCCTCATCCTCTCTACCTCTATTTCTCACCCTCTTGACATCCTTCCTCCCCCTCACACCTTTTAGAGTCTCCATTTTATCTCCAGTTTTCTTCTCCTTCCCTCGTCAGGGAAAGCGCCCCAAAGTCCCTAACATGTGTAATCATTCATTCCGGCCCTCCATCTTAATCCTATTTTTTCTCCTCATAGTTCCATCTTCGTTCCTCCCTCATGGAGTGTTAGTTTCAGAGGATCACCTCACATTTTTCTCCTCCTCCTCTCCTTTTGTCTGAAGTGAGAGGACTAGCACAGCTCCCCCCACCCCCCTCGCTCTCTCCATGTTTTCTCTCCATATTTGTCCTCTCCAGGTCCTCAAAGCTGTCTTCAGCAGCTAGAAGTGCAGGCGTTGAGGTTGGGACTAGCCTCCAGGCTCCCCTCTGGGCTCAGTGGTGGGGGTGTCAGAGGGGATTCCAAGGCCAACGTAGGAACCTGGGATGGGGGAGGCACTGGAGAAGTGACCTGAACTGGAGTAACTGAAGTTGGAGCAGTTGTTAAAGAGGCAACTGGGGACACTGGAACCACAGCACCTCCTCCACCACCTCCTCTGCCATCCCTTGCATCCCTCTCTCGGAGCAGGTGGACCAGGGCGGCGTGCTGGGCGCTGAGGGTGGCCGAGAGGTGGGCAGGCAGGGTGTTGAAGCCGGCAGTGAGCTGCTCCACCCGCTGCTCCAGGGATAGCATCTGGCGTTCCAAGTCCTCGCTGCGGTCGTTGAGCTCCGACATGAGCTCATACATGACACTCTGCATCTACAAGACGAGAGGAGAAAGGACGAGAGGAGAAAAGAGGAGAGGACAGTGGGAGATGACTCAGTGCACACACAGTACAGAAGACAGGAGACAGATTGTAAATACGTAAACAAGAGTATTATAAATAATGCTTTATTAAAGCTTTAAAGAAAAATTCTGATTGAATAAGAAGAGACAGTAAATGGGTTTGAGAGTGGAATAAAAGTGGAAAGAGGGTGAGCATGAGGCTACGGAGGAGTGAGTAAGACACTGTGCAAAAGGAAAGAATGTCCAAGAGGGAGTAGAAGCTGGAATGAAGAAGAGGCTGGAGGGAAGTCTTTACGTGGGCGTTATAACATTGTGAAGAAAGAGAGAATAAGAGAGAGGAGTGAGAGAATGAAAGGATGGCGGCAGAGTATCCCTGCCTTGCACATCCTGGTCTCCGTAACCATGGTAAACGCACAAGTGGCCAATTACGATGGAGTCATTGAGATGGCATAATTGCAAAATATTTGGTGCTAAAGGCATTGCTCCTTGGAAAGACACAAACACACACCTTCGCTCAATCGTTTTCTCCCTCTTATTCAAGTCTTTATCTCACTCTCTCTTTCACAATCACACACTCACACACACACACACACACGTGTGTGCTCACATTCTCACTCAGACACCCACACAGTAACAGAAAAACATGAGCACTCCCCTCCCTCCTCTCATTTCCTCCTCGCTCTCTCACTCAGTCATCCCTGTTTTAACACTTGTTCCGGTTGCTAGGAGACACAAAGCCACAGAAACGGGCAGGTCAGCACTGAAACGGAGGAATGTTGTGGTATATATTTTTTTGGGGGGAGGGGGGCAAAGGCATGAGTTGACCTGTACGATGGTTATGTGTCTGTGAATGTCCTACAAAACAAAGAGCACAGATGTGCGTTTGTGTGTGTGTCTGCGTCTCACCTTTGAGAGGTCCACTAGTGTGTTCGCCTGATCACTGAGTTTCCTTTGCTCCATTTTCACACTGCGTAATCTGCAAACAGATACATACACATACACACATTAAATACACAAACACACAGACCAAGCTGAAACCCAGTAAATACACAGTGGTTGGTCCAGATAACTAATCCCTCCGGGTCCAGACAACAAGCGCTGTGGAGCGGTCACCTTGATTAGCTGTGCTTCATTTCTACCTGCAGTGTGTCACTGGATTTGAATGTACAAACATAGCAAGCACACAGTGTGCTCTGAAGCACTATAATATTGTAATATAAGTAAAAATATACATACATTTATTGTTGAAAAAAAGCCGGCGACCGATAAGGTTAGGAGTAAACGAACGGGGTAGTTTTAATATTGGGAAAGCTTCAGGGGAATAAGGCCCACGGGGAAATAAACTAAGGGGAATGAAATTAGATAAAATAAAATAAATCATCTTTCTTCAGGCCAATTAAAAATAGGACTTGGCTAACTCTCAAAACACAATACAATAATTAGTGAACTAAAGGTCTAATCCATGTTTTTTTTTTTTAAACAAACCCTGTGGCTTCTTCCATTATTATGAAGTGCAGACTAATTTTAGGAGGCTGCACCTACAGATGAACTTGTCCCCTTGTTACACTAACAGGTCTGAACCAGAAAACGTGCTCATATTCCCATGAAATGATCCTGTTACTGTGTTCACAGAGTCAGCCTCTCATCCACAGGCCACATGCTGCTGGATTAGCCTTTCTATATTACAATTAAAACAGTCTTAGGCCTTTTGACTCTGGCTTTTGAAGGCAGTCATTCTCAAGTCTAGACTGCACTGTTCAAGATCAAAAGGAGCAAGCAACATTAAAGGGACACTTCATTTGGATGCTAGGCAGAGGATATACACAAATCTTTGAGTAAAAATAACCTTTAACAAGCCAACCACCCTTGTGGCCATTCAAATTGAACTAAACATTGCTGGGCAAAATGAATTACAATGCACGATTTTAAGTTCTGCAGTTATGTATTTGTGTCATCAAAAACACTAAGTACAGATATTATGATGATCAGAGTGTCTCTAATAGTACACTAATTATCGAGTCCCAAAAAAGGACATGGAGTGAACCTGCCCTTTAGCAGATGATGATTCATTTATGTGTGTGTGTGTGTGTGTGTGTGTGTGTGTGTAGGGATTCATGTACTATATCTGATTATCAGCGTTGATTCAACCAGTGGGTGGGTAGAAAGTACAGATGATTTCAAAGGCTTCATCATACCAACTGCACTGTTGTGTGCGTGTGTGTGTGTGTGTGTAAGTGTGGGTGTGTGCAAGGTGTGGTCTCACTGATGTATGGCCTGTAGGAACTTCCGCTGGTGTTTGCGGACCCTGGAGTGGTCGATCTTCTTCATCAGCTTGGTGTGTTTGTAGATGAGCCAGGTCTCTCTTAGCACGTTAGCTGCTGCATTCTTTATCTGCTCTCAGACAATAAACACACACACACACACACACATTGTTAGCAACAGGTAACCCTTGGCAACTGAAGCAGGCAACAGGTTTGCCCAGCCCTGCTCTCGTCCTCTTTTTCCCTCCATACTTCATTGTCTCCCTGCAAAGAAAAAAAGACTTAACCATCGTTCTCTTCTCAGAAGCTGCCCTCATTCTCATGTCTCTCTCTTTCTACACACGCCGGCTTGCTTGCCAATGCTTTTCATAAACAGCTCTCTCCTTAGGGAGATTTGGCAATGAGAACCAACAGGAGTCTCTCCCTCACACACTTCTCTCTTCTCTAGGCCTGTTTATGTGCCACATTATATCTTAGACTAACTTAAATGGGCCGCATTATCTTGGCTGGTTGGAAGCAATTCACTACAGTACCACTGCAGTTCATTAAAACCACTGATCTCCCATTTAATTATGACAGCAACTCAAAGAAACAATAATGGCACAAGTCACTGCTCTTAAACTAGCTGTCAAAGACACGAGTCACTGCTTTTAAACAAGCTGTCAAAGACAATCCTCAGCCCTGGCAAGATGGTTGTTGTTCTCTATTTTACTGGTCAGGCCTAAGCTTTCGGTTACTTTAAGTTTATTACCATATGAATGTGAGATTGCTGTAATTTAATAAAATACTAATTCAAAATGTCAGTGCAGGATTCAGATCGATTTCTGTGGACAAGAATCAGGATTCTGTTACATTCATTTATATCCATTTCTGCTCCTGTAAGTTTGTCCTGTATATCCCTATACATTGCTATATAACTACAACACAGGGGTCTGCCACCCAGAAAAAAAGCGCGGGCGGACACCATAGAGAAGGGATAAGGGAGAGAATCTGCAAGGACATAAATTGAATGAGAGACTTCAAAGAGAAGCTGCGCACTGAACAAAGAACAATTATACCCCCGTCTGAGGAGCACAAAAGACCCCAGCAGCTTGGCTAATCAGCACCTATCCACCGCAGTCAAGGACTGCTCACACACGTACACGCCTACACATACACACACGCAGACAAACACACACACACACACACACACACACACACTTTTGGCTACAGATGAAGAGAGTAGGAGGCCCTGGGCCTTGCAGATGTGTTTTCAATGACACGGAGGAAGTCAAACCAAAAAGAGCTAACCCAATATACTATAGATTATATATGTATATGACATTTTGTCAAATACTGCTAACTTGCCATTTTACCCTTAATGACAGTTACAAATGTTTGACTTCTTACCTTTATATGGCTTGTTTACTGATAAGACATTCAAATAAAGTATGTAAATCTCGTGAATAAACCCAACAAAATAAAAAATATATTTATGTTTAGTTGCCATGACAAATGGGATTTGGATGTAAATCTAGGGCTGGAGAATGAGGCAAACCCTGCTATCCCATGTTTCTCCCTCTGAGCTTCATCTCCCAGTGTGTATCAACAAGATTACAGAACTCCCATTCATGTAGCAAAAACAGACACTGACAGCGCTGCAAAGATCCTGAAGAGGCATCAAAACAATCAAAATAAATGTTGTTAGTGGAACTATGGCACTGATGTCATTTAATTATCAAATGATTGTGCCAATGTCAATTTTTTTTAGATAGCGTTAACATAAGTTTAAAATTACAACTGTTTACACTGGTGGAAAGGACATTTGCAACCAAACGTCAGTGATAATCAGGAAAAAGTTAATTTGTTTAGATTATGTTTGAATAAAACACAGTTTCTCTAGTTTTACTCACGGGCCAGGTTACTGAAGAGCACGTTTAATATCCTTCAGATCTAAAAGCCCATTCGTAAATTGATATGTCAAATCCTGTTTATCAGCTAATTAATCACTGCAGGGTGAGTGAAATATGATGTGTGATGGCATCTTATGTCTGTCTGGCTGAATCGCTTAGGAAGTTTTCACTCAAACATCCAACATCTGTCCAGCACTGCAGAGGGGGGCCTGTTGCACTGCTTCAGGCCATTTAATGAGACGATGCTAAAGCTTCCCCCTTCAATTAAAGTGTGCTCCACATGCAAATAACAGGGACTGATAATCCCACACTGTTTGTATTTTACAGTTAATTTCCCCCCAACACCTCTTTATATTTCTTTCTCTCTCCTCCTGGGAGATAATGTAGGCAAAGACGGAAACTCCATTAAAAAAAAAACATGTCAACATAAACTGCTAAGACTACTCCACAAGAAACCAAACGACAGCAGCAGCAGCCGTTCCTGGACCATATGGCCTGTACTTGGGCAACCATGATGGGGCCATATGGCTGGTTTGGGTCAAAGATCTGTTGTGGCTGCTTCCCTACATAGCACACCTTCTGGTAGGTACAAGAGAAATCTGTTAAAACAAGGGGTTCCCACAACTCAGCATGTTAGGTGTTTGATGACACATTGTGAAGTATAAATCAATCAGTACAAATAGAAATATTTAAGAAATGTCATTACAGACAATACAACCACCATTAATAGTAGCAGCAATGTGACTCACATATTTAGACACTGTTATCAATTGTAAAGTAAGAATTGGGCTCTGAGACTTAATTTGTTGTTTACACAATAAAAAAAAATCCTTGATGGTTTTTCCCTCATTTTTTTTCAGTGATGGAGACAACCTCAGAGAAAAAGGCAAGGTGCCTTACCCTTTCAACCCAGGAGAGTATTAATGACCTATGTAGTTTATGTAATTAGTAATTATATGCTGTGAGGTTAGAGATATAATGGTGTTTTCTAGGAAAGCAGAAAACATAAACAAACAAGCCAATTACCTTGGCAACAACCTGCCACCTCATCCATGTGCCACGGCGACACGTGGCCCTACCTGCTCTGACCTTCCCCTCACAGACACGGTGACAAAGGGAAGAGACAAGTCTCGCTGACACACACAAGAAGCCACACAAACATGGTCACACATCCACGAATGCACACAAACACAAGAAAGAAACTGCAAAAATAATCAATGAAAGGTCACAGAATATTTCGTAAAATGAAATCAATGATTGTCTTCCACTGCTTTTCACATTTTGTGTCTCCTGAATGAGGTCATTTGCTAGACGACACCTAAAGCACACCATAAAGAAGCCTCTTGACTCTAGAAAGCGCTTCGCTAAAAGGAAGAGTACACTCGGGTTCAGTTTATAAAAATTGAAAAACATCAGAGAGATGAGTAAATGCATTTATTGGGTGTCAGTAAATGTTTGTTGCTGTCACAATACGTCCACACTAATAATGATCCATCTGGCATGCATGTGAATTAAAAGGCTGTCGGAAAGGGAGTTATTTTTACTGCGTGGAGTGAAAGCTAGCTTAGTAGAAATCGTCGGGGGTTAGATTGCTCCCATTTGGCTGCTGCTGTAAACATTGGAAGGCATTGCAGCACCTCCTCCTTGGCCTGTGCACAGAGTGCAGTCTGAATATTCAGAGAGGGTGAAGCTCTGAATATGCCATAGGGACTTTAAAAGTGCTCTGAATTAACGGATGGTCCAGAGTGGAGGCAGAATACACATTCAGAGTGCAAATTTATATTTATATTACCACAAAAACAGACTCAGTTAGCCATATCAATTGGCGTATTGCTTCAACGAATGGCAATTAATTGACATGGTAGTGCCTTCAAAAGAAAGGAGATATGACTCCACTTCACTGACTTAGTGCCCACAGTTAGCGCATCCTGCTTTTTTAGGGTCGAGTGCACTCCGTGAACGTTCAGAGCGATGTTCTGACCAGATGGATTTCAGCAGTGCTCTGAATTAACCAACGCTTCAGTATGGAGGAGCCACAGTACACTGCTGCAACCAGAGTGTCAGCCTTCTAAACACACATTTAACTCTCTGCAGCAAGACAACATGCCCTGGCATCAAATGTGAGCACTTACTGTACAACCTCACACACATGGTCGACTTAGGGGCTATGCTAACTGGTATTTAATTAGCATCCGTATTAATCCTATCAAAGGGAGAGGAAAACTTCACATCACTGAACACTGCATTAAAATTAACCCTGTGCATTGAACTTTGAATTATGTTTCTCAAACACATCATCCTCCCTGATAAGGTTATTAGGTCCTCCGCACCCAATCTGCACCACACAAGATTTCAAGATTTCAACTTCAGTCTTGTCGGCCGCGTCAGAGGATGAAAGCAGACAACACTCAAGTGATGGAAAGTGAAAATATTTCGAAGTATGTGCCATGAATTGTCAAACCTCACCACACACATTTGGGCTACAAACGACCTGAATGGTACACAGATGTGTAAGAAAAAACATTGACTTTACTGTGAGGCAGTTTTAGGGCTCTAACTCTGTACATTTTGGGTACAGACCCCCCCCCCCCTTTTGTTTTTTCACAACACACGTAAGGATAAAGACAATGACATCAAACATGGACATTACCAGCAACACGGTCCACTGGCTAAGAGCTTCACTGATTGGCATTTAAATGACATTCTTGGTAATCCTGCAAAAGGAAGGAAACACCATTTTACTGATGTAGAAACCCAGCATGTGTTCTTTTTTTGTCTATTTGAGTGTGTGTGTGTATATACGATGATGTGGTGATTGTTTTCTCTTTTAACGATGATATGGCAGAGAATGACCCCAGTCATGTAAATCAATGTGGGTACAACAGCTTCAATCGGTGGTTTCTCGGTAATAGAGGTCAGGAGACAATTACCACAGCATAAACCAAGACCCTTTGGAGGAAATGTCACCAAGCAGCAAGCTGTATTGTGTTGAATAAAAGTGTTATATGGCACCTCCCTTACCTGATGACTGGCTTTGTTAAGACCGTAATTTACTTGCTTGAGGAGGACATTCATTTTAAAATGTATTGCATCTTCTTTATCTTGGGGCTGATAGCATGTGTTCAGCATCAGTTATATACATATTGGCACTGTTGTGATAAAAAGTTACAAAAAACATTTTACGTTGGAAATTAAAGACGTCAGGAACGTGATACTGCAGTTGCCAGGGGGAACGTGAAGAGATTGTAGAGCTCAGCTATGGTAATTTGAATATTTCCACATATGTGTTTAGCATCAAATTAAATCAAAATTAAAATAAGATCATAAAGTAGTGTGAGGCTGATCTTTCGTATAATTACAGTCACATTGTATGAATGCAAACTTGACCAAACCTACTGAAACAAGACTACAACAATGCTCTGTGAGGCTGCACTGTGAGCTAAATGCTAATGTGAGGTTGGGAACAACTGCATTTGATGATTTTGTCGGCTGAATTTCAGATTGTAATTGATCTACATGCAAAAACTCACACAAACACACACACAGTTAAAGGTGTTAAACATCTTGTGAAATCCGACTCTGGTTGATTTGACCAGAGCTTTCAGGAAGGTGAGTTGAGCCCGGCTCCAACAGAGAGTCTATTTGGCTTCTCTGTCAATATCTTTTATTGATCGCACTATACCCCGATCAGTCATCCAGATACCCTGCTGCCATAATGTACCCTACATATTTGATATGGGAGCTATTTTTAAAACGTGGGTCTTTCAACTGTATGAAAAATTGAAAAGGACCAGAGGAGGGAGGGGGCAAGGATGAAAGAAAGGAGGGGGCAAAGGAGGGAGTAAAGGAGAGATGGTGACAGAAAGAGGAAGAGAGATTTACTGTAAGAGAGACAAATGTCAGAGGAGAGGGGAGGTGGGAGTGTGGAGGGGTGGCCATGTGGGAAGGAAAAGATCGGAATAGGAAAGAGAGAGAAATGGTAATAGAGGGAGCAGAGAGGGCAAGAAGAAGAGATAACCTTTTATTGCCTTCGCTCACTCAAATAACATGGCACTATGTCACAACAATACAGGGTGTTAGTGTGATGCAGTAGTTGGAGAGGGTGAAGGAGGGGCAGTGAAAGGACAAGCCATTTTGCCAGGCTCTTAAATACTTTGTCTTCAACCCCACAGCATCTGAGATACAGCACAAAATCACCCAGAAGATGATAACACATAAAAAGCGTACTTTTATTAATGACCGTTCAGTTTTAGTCCCAGTGGTGCGTTCAGAAAAATGTGTGCTTTCTTTTTTCAAATGATTGCTTTGCTTTATTTATGCAAGACACACTCATTCACACCACCGACACCACACAAGCCTACACACCCTCTTGGTGAGTTGCGTGTCCATCATGAAGTTGTGTACGTGTTTCTCGGCCTTGGTCAGCTCCAGCTTCCTGGCTACCACAGCAACCACCAGAGCTGTACAGCCCGCACCCTGAGAGAGAGAGAGAGAGAGAGAGAGAGACAGAGCAGGGAGGGAGGAGGAGGAGGAGAAGGAGAAAACAGAGCACTGAGTCAGTCAGTAAAGAGGAGGAATTGGTAAATTGGTGGCTTTTGGCCAGGGAATTAGCCCAGATGATTGAAGGGAGCGAGGACAAATATGAGGAAGGGAGACGCATGACAGAAGGGGAAGTGAATGGGAGAGAGGAGAGGATTAAGAGGGAGAGCTCTGCTCCAGATCCACATTTCCTCATGTTAAGAGACAAGCCAAGTCTATTTTCACTTCCAATCCATCTGGTGTGAGATCCCTTCTATATCGCCTCTATATGTAGCTGAAAAATATGCCCCTTATAGACAAAAAACCCACATCAAAGATTGACACCACCTAATTTCATTTAATTAGATGCTGTCAATCTGAATTACATGGTGTCAGTCTTTTCCTGTCACTGGAGGCTCGAGGCCCGCAGGAAGAGTAAAACACGGACCGGTTTGTCTGTATTCCAGCTCTACCCACATGGGACATATGGCAAATTCATTTGGGAGAGAGTGACAGCAGTCTTTCAACCAGAAAGACATGCTTGAGAGGAGAAGAGGAGCAGGAACACGGGGAGGAAGACAGACTTAATTAACTTTTAGATTAGTCAGTGTTTTTTAATGGGGCTGTTGAGTGCTCACAGGTTCCTCTGAAGGGGCAGGCACCGAGGGGAAAAGAGGGAGAAGGGAAGAAAAGATAAAGAGAGCGAAGAGCAATGAGTAAATATAAATGGGAAAGGAAGGAAACACGGATGGAGTAGTCGGAGAGAGGGATGAACGCAGGAGGCGAGGGTGTGTGCACAGGGTTGGGGGAGAGAAAGATGTAGAAGAAGGCAATGTTAATGAGGTCAAATATCTCCTGATAAGTAATGAATTAAGATTAAAGTGTTTAATGAAAATGTATGAGTGCTCTTCCCTCCTGCTTCTGACTGTGTGCGCCTCACAGTGAGAGAGAAAGGGAGAGAATAAAAGAGCGACAACATAGCGAGAGAGTGAGAGTGAGGGAGCATGCAACATTTTGAAGCGTGTAGGAAATATCCAAGACTTCATCGCGCACACTCTCGACCGATAAGACAGGTTTGCCAAAAATAACTCAGTAAAATGTAACACACAAACAGGCATTAGTGCCCATATCTATACACTCCTCCACTCTATTTGTGTTTATTCAAAACTTATGAATAAAAGATGAATAGAGCCGATGGAAAACCCTTAGAGCTTTCATACGTCTGTGCTTTAGGAAAAAGAGCCCACAATAAATTTGTCACAGTACAGCATGTACAAGTGCAGCCCAGTGTCAATGTGCACTCTGTGTGTGCGAATTTGTGTGTGTGTTCAAAATTGTCCTTCTCGGTCAGAAACAGTGGGGTGCTGATTGGTTTGTCAAAGCAGGCTCTATGTGTATGTGCATGCACGTGCTGGTGAGCGTGTGCGTGTGCATGTGAATGAGAGTTTGTTTGCGTATATACGTCTGCATCCATTTGATTTCAGCAGGGTTCCCTGTGCAATCTCCACAGAGTGACATGGCTGATGATGGCTGTGCTGCTGTGATTTGTTTCATACACCTGGGTGTTTCCCTCGCTTCCTCCACTACAGCGCAGCCATGGGTGTAGCTGTCAGAAAAAAGGGGGGAATCACCCATCTGTGTTTCTGTGCAGCATCCACACAATCCAGGTAAAAACAGCATCTCTTTAACTTCATGCCAAACAGTGCAAAGACTGTCCAAACAGGGCAGCGGGAGCACAAAGAGGAAAGAGGGGAAAATGTTCAACACAAAAAGTATTTGCTGATTTTCTCATTTATTGTGCACAATACATGCACTTAGGGACAGACAAAAGCACAAAATAGGTTTGAAATGGCAGCTACTCTGCATCTATTTAACCTGACAACCCATCCAACTACAACTACAGTAGATGAAGAGGCTGCAGTAGATGGAAGACAAACAAAAACACACACACACACACACACACATATGCCTTACTTTAACCCCACAACCCCAATTTGGCTTTTATAAGTGTCATGGCGGTGCTGCTCCTCTCTCCCTCCCCTGTATTTTCCTGTTTTCCCCTTCTCCCTGTGTTCCTGTTTACCTGTCTCCCTGCTATACTAGAAGGACGTACTGATTTGGCCAAAATGTAGCATGTAGTATGCAGTATGCCAGAAATACCCGGATGTTGTACGGATTTGGAGAAAATCTCCAGTATGCATCCTTGCCTACTGTATTCCACAATGCAAAGCGGTGGAACGATCCCCATTGTTTTTTAAGATTTTATTCACACGGTCACCAATGCCGGACTGCAACTATAAATAGAAGAGCCACCTATAACGTTTTTCTAATGTAATAATAATAATCACATACAATAGTAATCACATAATAATGTGACATGTCCACAGTTATTACTTTGCGTTTTCAGAGCTTGGTTTGCTATTAGCCGTACTGTTGTTTGTCTTTGTCTGGACGTGGCTTCCAGGTTCCTGCTCCTGCCAGTTCTCCTCTGCAGCTGTTGCTCATCCTCTAATCATCTTTGCAGTAATTTTCTACCCACCTTCTACTCACCAGTCTCCGTCAGATTGTTCCGTTCACAAGTGTGGTAACTACGACAAGGCCACTCTTATCTTCAGTTTGCTTCTTGTTTATTTAGACAACTATCTCTTGTTCTCCTGCGCTTCGGGTCCTTCAATTGCTCGGCTTCCTGCCTGCTCAGTCTGCCATCTCCCCGGCTTCAGCCCGGCCTGCTCTGCCCTGCCTGCGTCTGCTCCAACGTCCACCTGGATATTCCTGGCTCTTTCCCCCCCGCTGCTCCCTGTTCATCGGCCATTCCTTTCCACCAACCAACTCTGCTGCAGTAAACCTTTTTGGGGTTTCGTGTTATGCTTAATGGGGTCGCTATTTGGTTAACCACAACAATAACCACTATATAAACATATGATCAGTGGGTTATAATACAATTTAATGTAGTTTTACAAAGTTTAAAACTTTAAGGTTTAAGCTTTATTTATGTACAGTACTTGTCAGCAGTTATAACTTCTCCAATGAAGGCACATTTTATATAAATACAACTGTATTTTACTACATTGTCATTTGTTACCTGTTATACACCAGCCTTCACTTATGGATGCCCACAGGGGAAATACATTAATGCATTTAATACTTATGTCAGCATACAACTACATTATTGTGTGTTATAAACCATTTGTTAAACATTTATCTACTGCTCACAAATGCTAAATAGTGGTAAAGTGAAGCGCATACCAACATGCATAAATGCAGATGTAAATATGCATATACATGAACTAAATTATCCAATAGGAGTTGTAATTTATACAACAAACACTTTTAGCTGTATGTAAGGACAACATATAGTTCACTATATTTAAACATGTTGGCACACCCCCAGGTAACCTCAAGGCAGTGGTATATTCCAACACGGTTGCCTTTCGTGTGTTGTCATAGTAACAACGGTGAGAATTTGTCCTATATAAACTCATTACAATAATTTTCAACAAAGGAAAAGATTCAATATTTTTCTCTGCCCTCGACTTTCACCCCCCCCCCATTAACCCTTCTCTCTCCTTTTCTCAAATCTTTTCACTTCCACGCTTTTTTTCCCCACAACCTGCTGCGCCTGGTCTCCCTCACCCATACAAGCCTCACCTTTCTCATTCTACCTGCATCCTCACTCTTTCTCTGATGAGCAGCGAAAATAAACCACTCTGAACACAGTGTGTAGTGAGAGCGTGTTTGTGTGTGTGTGTGTGTGTGTGTGCGCGCGTGACAGGAGAGGAGAGTGTGTGTGGGAGTCCTACAAAGAGCGTATGTCAAGCTCTGTGTCAGTGTTTGTGTGGAGGATGTAGTCTGTAACAGTGGGCATGGGAAGTTCTGTATCCACCCCCTGTTTTGTGTCTTTGTGTGTGTTAACATGATAGTAAGAGTTGTACTCTTACACCTGATTGGATGATTCACCCAGCAAATGGGGGTCTGTGTGTGTGTATGTTTATTTAATGGACTATAAAGAAAGTAGGTAAGCTGGCAAATACAGAGAGGTTGGACAGACACAGCAAGGATGAAAGAATATACATGCAGGTTTTTGTGAGTTTGTGAGTGGGTAAGTAGCTCGTGAGAAAAACAGACATCTATGTGACTCTACATGATTCCAGCCAGTGCTGCACACGTACACTACGATGTACAACATTCATTATAAAAGGTTAACGACTAAATGCATAATGTCCAAAACAGCACTAGTAAGCACAGTAAGTCAAGCAACTTGATTCTTGTGGAACATATTAAGGGCTTTTGATTTGGATTGTTATGTTGAGGACTTTTTCTAATTTGCTCTCTTGATTTGTTTTGAACCATCATCCAGCAGTCATTAATCTGCATCTGCAGTCACTTCACCACAAGGCTTCAACATTCAGCCATGGTGGTTACTGCTTGACTTTGGGTGCACTTTAACAAAACACACTCAGCTCAAGTACAAAAGGACTAGTCATGTAACTGTGTAAATGGTAGATTGCTGCAGGTATTGATGGTATTGTTAATAAAACTTATTATCTTCTTGATGAAACAAAAACAATTTAGAATCTCTGCTGTTTGTTTTCATAACCATCGAGCCTGTGGTCACATTATCACATCTTAGCAAGTTTTTTTTTCAAATGCTAACTGGTGTTCTTCTTTTCTATGAGCACATTGCCTTTACTTTTTAGTTTATTTTAACAAGCTCATCTACGCTGCTGGCATTATTTCTATGAGTAAAAGCAATGCACAGTGATTCCCTTAGGTTTTAAACAGATAAAAAGGACAAAAGTGGCATCCATGGCATTATCTAGTTAATGAAAGATGACATTTCAAATGTCTCACCCAAACTTCCTCATCCTTTTGCAGGAATGTCATTTTGAGAAACACGTTGATAATGTAGTACCTAATGCATTACTTTACTGTCTGTAACAGAGTATCTCCCTAATTTATTTAAAAAACTGCATTATTCCCAATGAACACCCACTAAAGAGCTGAAGAGAGTCTTCTATGACTCATCGTACTCTCCTCTTTGGCAACATAAAAAATGTAGCACATGGTGTCCTATGAAAAAAGTATTCCCAGGTAACATTGTATTGTTATATGAGTCTTTCCTTCCTGACCTAAAAAGCCACAATACTTATTAGCACATTTAATTTGAGAGAACTTGACATTTAGCTGTAGAGCTAATTAAAAGTTCAAATTTTCTTGCATTTGAAAAGACACTAATTTCCTCCATTCATTCAGAACAGTGTATGTTAAAGTGATAGCATGGAGAAAGATGAGTGGTGTCTACATTCAAATGACTAAAGGAGATGACCAATTGGACCAATTTCCAAAAACAGTTTTCAGTTATTCCTTTAAACAAAAGGGAGCTAGAAATGAAGAAGAAAAAGGCCAGCAGAGACAGTTAATGAGACAAAGACAGAAAGCAAGCAAGACAGACAAGTGAGAAAGAAATAGTTTGAGGAGGGAAAAACACCTGTGAAGTGAAGCAAATAGAGGAGCAGCTTAAACACTGATACTAACAGATGGACGGTGGATAGAAATAAACACATGGCCTCAGGGAAGGAGGGACGGACAGCGAGGAAAAGAGAGATAGAGGGATAAATAGAAAGAGTGAGACCAAATGCGAGAGAGGTGGAGAGATAGTGGTACAGAAAGAAAATGAAAGAGAGAGTGAGAGAGAGAGAGAGTGAGAGTGAGAGTGGGAGGACATGGCACACTGAAAGGTGGGACCTTCATTATGCAATGAGGACAGATAAGGGAATAACATGCATAGACACAGACACACATGCACACAAGCACACAAACACACAAGCACAAACCGCTAACGTGCTCTTGTTTGCGCGCCCACACACCCAAAACACACAGATGCACAGATGCAGGCTAATTCAGGGAGGATTGCCCAAATTACACAAATGACAGAATTTCTCTTGCAAGTGACAGCATGCTCTCTAATCTGCTGACCTTTGAACGAGGCGAGGACAGCGCCAGGGGGATGGAGAGTGAGAGAGAGCAAGAGGAAATGTACTGACCATGATTCCTGTGAGCAGACAGACTCCTTTGCCACAGTATGTGTGAGGAACCATGTCGCCATAGCCGATGGACAGGAAAGTGATGGAGATAAGCCACATGGCTCCCAGGAAGTTACTGGTCACATCCTGGGCATCGTGATACCTAAAAAGACATGTTCAAATGATCAGTCAATAGTAAAAGATATAAATAAATAAAAACATCTTAACTGACCCACTGGTCCTGTCTGCAAATGTGGGCGTCAAACCTCAAACAATTCATTCCACTGTGCCTGACGCACAACGCAACACTGAACTGCAGCCCTTGTCTCCATCAATCCTCCACTATGCACAACGCTGTTGCCATAGCAATCAAACCTGGTGCAGATCTGAAACAAAGTTGTTTTCTCAAAACCTATTCCGACGGGGAAAAAAGGGAATTTTAGCCCTGGACGTTAGCATTGGATATATTTTCTCGGATCGCTCTATTCTTTAGCCCGAAGGAACACACTCTCCAAATTCTCGAATTTGCACGATGTTTGAAGCAGTTTAATTGAGTTTTAAATGTTCTTTTTTCCTTCGCTAATTTCATTTGGAGAGGGGAGGAAATGCCAATTAAACTTAAATGTAGACCAAACAATGGCTTCCCATTAGCCAGGCAATGATGTATTTAATCAAGCTTATAAACCAACTGACATTTTCCCATACTTTTTCCTTGATTATCTCCAAAGCATTTGAACATATCAAAAGAGATGGTTACTTTTTGTTTTCCTCTTGATGGCATGTCAGTAACATGAAATCAGATTATCAATCTTTAAATGTATGTGGACAATTTGATTTACAGTTTGAAACAGTTCCTCAGTGACAGCCAGAAGGCTATGTCAGTAGCTATTTCATATTTGAAGTATTTAAATACAATATGTATTCTTCTGCCTGTTTATGTAGGAAAACTTAGTTCAGGATATAAAACCCCAGAAAAGCTACAAAAAATGCTCTGCAAGATGTTGAAAGGACGAGAACCTTTCAGTGTAACCCCGATTTGGCATTTATAATCAGTAAATAAACAATTATTAAACAACACATTATCATATAGTTGCGTATGGGATGTTTTAAAGATTTTTATGGATTTACTTGTCAACAACTATAACTCTTCATATGAAGTATTTGTTACTGGTATATAAACGATTAATTAATGATTATTAACATAATATACAGCTGTAATAATGAGATATGAAGCATTTGTTAATTATGTATTTACAAAATGTATTAATTAAGTATTTATTTATTTATAAATACTTCTTCACTCTCAATGACAACTGAGCAAATATCATCCACAGATGAAGGCCATGAGATGCAGATGAATGCTCTGGGAGGAAGGTAGTGAGTGAGTAGTTAGAAAGTGTGTAATAACACCTTATAACGATTTGTTCATAGGTGTTTGTTCATATATCATACTGAATTCAGCTATGTTATATGGGGTTATCAGTCATTCATATGTTTATATACCATATATATTACAAATGCATCATTGGAGAAGGTATATTTGTTATTAAATAATCAAATATTCACATTATATTTAGGCATTTGGCAGGTGCTTTTATCCAAAGCAACTTCCAAATCAGGAGCAACTGGGGGTTCAGTGTCTTGCTCAACGACACTTCGACACGTGGACAGGAGGAGCCGGGAACCGCCAACACTACAATTGATGGACAACCTGACAACCTGCCCTACCTCCTGCGCCACAGCAGCATATATACGTCCTCATATCTGCTTATAACTACATTATGGTGTGCTTTAACAAACTAAAGTGTGTGTATCCTGCTTATGAATGCTGAATGGGAGGTTTAAAATAAAGTGTTACCAAAGCTGTCTTTCAGGATGGTATTATATTGCTGATTTATGAGACAAAATGGGCAAACGAAGTAACAACTCTATCGCCTGGATCAAATGAAGTGTACAACTGGTGTGAAAGCCTCATAAAGAGAAGTCTAAAGATGGATTATGATACACACATGTTCCAGATTATATTTCCTGCCAATTGAATTTAATTGCTCAGTAGAATTCCTCGTCTAATCACAGTCCAGCACTCTGTTTCAGACACACACACACACACACACACACACATGCTCAAATGAACCAGATTTGTTACTGACCTCTCGCACACTCGTACAGTCCAGGCAGCGATGATCCACAGAGAGATGCTGAAGACCAGCAGCACCGTCCCGGGGCAGATAGTCATGAGGGTTTTCATTACAAACCGTGTGTTAAAATGTACCTGCAATGGACACACACACACACACATACACACACACTCTCAGTGTAGCAGAGCTGATAAATTACATTGTAATACACATTTTCTTTCAAGGGCGAGCATTGCGTAGCTCTGAAACGTCATCCTGTACACTATTTCCCACACAGACTTGATGTTTTACTAATTAGTCTGAGTAGATTTTGATAGTGGCAGCACTCGGAGAATCTTCCCTGTAATTGGAGTCGAGATCGGGGCTCGCCCTCTGACACAGGTCAAGCTATACAGTGTCTTTGAGTAATTGGCCTATTTCAGTGTAATTTTTTATCTGTGGCTCATTTGTCATCAACTTCTGGCAGATGGATGATCTGAGAGCAACGTTTGAGCCCTGGAAGGGTTAAGCAGCTGATAAATGAGTTGTCATGTTCGTGCTGCACTTCGATGGCAGCTTCACCTCCTCTCCCCGTCACTGTAGCCTGAGGGTCAGAATAGTGCCATCACAGATACACTCGCAACCTGCTAAATTACTCATCTAAAATCTACTCCATCTCTCCCGCTATCATCCTCCTCCTCGTCGTTTGCATATTTCTTCCACACGCTACATCTCTACTTCCTGAATTTACAATGTTTAAGGTTTATAGTCATAACAAACCTTGCACCAATCATTTGTTGCGTGGCACATACACGTTTCTCCACACTTGTTTTGCAATCTCACTCAAGTCCTTTCTTTTCATGCCCCATTTAAGTTGTATGTAATATCTTGCTTCCATTTCACGCTCCCATCTCTCCTATATTGTATTATGAAAGATCCAACACAGCTTACATCTAAGTCTCTATGCACAGCAGTGACAAAGGGAGAGAAAGGGGATTTGAACTGGTAGATGAAAAGAAACAGGGTGACTTGAAGGACAGAGCGGCCGGAAGGACTTGAGATAGAGGCCAGGAATGAAAGGAACAGTTTGGACACAGATTTAATTCAGAGGAGAGAGCTCTTGACCATAATACCTTTACAACGCCTTCACCTCTTTCTAGCTATGAATTCATACTGCGCACACACACACACCTGCAGGTACAAAACCTATTCTGACCTTATTTAGGGCACCTATACTCCTGGAGGAGGCGTCGGTGAAGAGTTTGCTGTGCAGAAGCATGACTCTGGCGATGAGGTAGAGGCGCAGAAACATGGGCACGCTCAGCACCATGTCCAGGTCAGCCTCGGCTTGCGAAGGCGCATACGAGAAGGCCAGCCGTGCCCGCCACTGAAACTTAAAGTCCCCGGGCACCGGGTGCACCGCAGACACCAGCAGCTCCAGAGCGATCAGCAGAACCCTCTCCATCGTCATGGCGATGCGCCAGTCGTCCGCTCCGTTGTCGATGACAAACAGCTGCAGGGACAGGAAGGACACGGAGAGAGTTGAAAGAGGTAAAGTGTTACACTTGTTTTAATGTGTCGCTGTGCAAACTTTTCATCATGATTCTCTGCTGGCACACTCCACTCATCAGTACAGCTGACTGATCTGATGATTAAAGGAACCAGCAGCAATTTAGAGTAAATGTCTCTTTTCTGAGATGTAAAACACCATCCATCTAATCAGGAATCTATTCAGTCTCCACATAGTGCCTTGGCTCATTTCCATATAACCTACAACTCTTACTAAAATTAAACCAAAGATGCCAAGTCATCTGACACTGAACAGGTTCCTAATTATCACAATCACAGTATTTTTCGACGCGGGTATTTCTGCCAGTAGCATGAGCACATGCCTAACAATGTTACTTTAATTGCAGTTTTCCCTCCCTGTATGTTGATGTTTGGAGGTTCGTAATTGCTGTGGTTACTCTTGATACTGTCGCCGAAGCCGTTGTTATAAGGAAGTGGTAAAAGGAGGTTTCATTAGAGGGGCCCTCCTCCAGACGGTCCTGACAGGAACTGGGGGGTTGGGGAGGTGGTCATGGTGGGGGATGTCTGGTTAATGAGAGGAGAAGCCGGAGGAAAAAGATGGATGAAGAGCAGAGGAAATTAAGAGATAAAAATAGGAGCGAGAAAATATCATCATCCAAATACTG
This sequence comes from Nannoperca obscura, assembly GCA_036024295.1. Classification (NCBI taxonomy): domain Eukaryota; kingdom Metazoa; phylum Chordata; class Actinopteri; order Centrarchiformes; family Percichthyidae; genus Nannoperca; species Nannoperca obscura. The sequence goes on from JAVQJL010103114.1 coordinate 29,504, forward strand.
GACTTGATTGTACAATTGTCCTGGAGGCGTGTTGATCTACACGTGAAGCCGGTCGGAATCTCACAATTTAGCAGTGAAATTGCATGCTTTTTTAAAATTGATTAAAATTAAAGAATCATTTTAGGACGAGAACATGTCTTAATAGGAGATTCTTGCAGAGGACAGAAAAGGTTAAAGAGAGAAACACCGCATAGTGCTTAAAAAGAAAGAACGTGAGAGAAATGAGGAACTCCCCTGCTCCCCTGAGTTTACCAGATGCTGTACTGCCTCGAGAAACAGCAAGTGTTAACCGTTGCTCTTTACCACATGATTCATATCAAAGACTTTTAGCCCACACATTTTTAGGAAAACAAAAAAATATATAACTGGTCAAACATGAGAACAAGTTGGCATGACAGTCAGCTTGTCACTGTCATGATGAAAGTGAACCGAAGCTCTGAGACTTCCTCAACCACCTATTGATACACACGCTGCATATTTCATCATCTATATCTGGCTCAGCAGGACGTAAGTGTATTCCTTGTTCTACTGTCGTAAAATGTGTGTGCACATGTGTGGCCAACATGTGTACACACACAAATGTAGCCTACGCACACGCCTGACTCATTGTGTAAGCTATCATTTGAACCAAGGGTCAAACGATGGCTGTATTCTTTAATGATTTAAGTGAGCGTGTATGTGTGCGTGTACTGTACTTGTGTGTATTTGTGTATGCCTGAGTGAGTTTGAGAGAGTGTGCAGACCCAGCCTCGTCATGGTGACTGTTGCCAAGGCGACAACATCAAAGAGCAGCCAAGCTTAATTAGGATCCCCAGTGAGAGAGAGAGAGAGTGAGGGAGAGAGCGGGAGGAAGAAGGAGGGGGAGAGAGTCAAAAAGACAGCACTGAGAGATGAGACAAGAGGAAAGAAAGAGGAGATACAGGAAAAAAGACGAAGAGGTGTGTGTGACAGCGAGTGAAGAGCTACAGAGAGGAAAGCGCAGACAGGTTGTCATGTTCTGACTTGCAAGGGTTTATGTGTGTGTGTGTGTGTGTGCTTGTGAACGTGCACTCACATTTTGGGGACAAAAATCGAATCACACAGTCACATCACAGGGACTCACCTCCCTTTCGAAGACAAAAAGCTGTTTCCCATATATGGTTAGGTCAGGTGAATCACTAAATTCCATGCAGGGTTAATGTCCTCTTAAGTGACAAAAATAAGTTTCTGTGTGTGCCAGAGAGTAGGGCATCAAACTCCACGTATATGTCGCCATTCATTCTTTTCTCTCAGGTGTGTGCGAGACAGAGCCACTCCATCTTTCTCTTTTTCTCTGTCTACCTCTCTGTTATTCCTCGTTCCCACACCGCTCACTTCCCATCCTTCTCTCTCTGAATGACATCTCTCCAAATCAAAACGGAGGTGATCCAGTTTCTTGCCACTGGAGGAAATGAGCGCCTCTCCCTTCCTCTTCCCCTCCCCGTCCTGTCCTCCCTCGCACTCCTGCTGTCGGTCTTTTCCTGGCTAAATCGCCATAAGGAAGGGATAAATAATTAAATTCCATTAGGAAAGTAATCTGTCAATGGGAGTGAGTGAGTGCCACTGCCCCAACATGACCAGGACAGAGGGAGGAGATGAGGGAGGACGGATTGGGAAAAGAAAAAGTAGGTAGGGATTGTCTACCAGGAGAGAAATAGGGAGGTCAGAGGACAGGACAGCTAAATAAACTTGAACATAAAGAACAAGCCCATAGGGAAAAATTTGCAAGATCATGGGGGATCATAATTTTTGGGGTTTTTCATTTTAAGAAACTTACATCACAGGGCAGAGGGCAAGGGACAATGTGACAGAAAGTGGACAGGACAGAAGGAGGGCAAAGTAAGGAGGAGGAGGCAAGCAGGAGAAAAGAAAAGGGGGACAAAATGGAAAAAAGAAGAATGTGTGAGGCACTAGGGGGGAAGGTGTGAGGTCTGAGAGGTCATGCTCCACCTCAAGCACCCCCCACTGCTACATTTGAAACCTGCTAGAGGAGATTGTCACCCCTCCATCTTCCCTCTTCAGCCATCCATCCATCCTTTCATGCCTCGACCCCTTCCAGTCCCTGCGGCCATCGTACCTTGGTAATCGTGTTAAGTCCCTGATTGCAGATGTCTCTCATCATGGAACCAGATGCAACGCTGGCCAGACTCTGCCAAACGAGCAAGCAAGACATGCATGTACAATTCTGCACACATGCACACACACACACACACACACACACACACACACACAAATCCAGACGGCTTTGTCATATATATCACAGACTCTAAAAAGAGTAGGATGAAGGCAAATCAGCCCCATGTTGGCATTTCCCTGCATGAGGGAAAAAGACTAAACCTCAGTCTGGGATGGAAATGGCCGTAATCACTGAAGGAGACAATGACAGAGCGAACACTGCAAAGCATGCATACTTTTACATGCATAGTCACACCTCTGGGAAATGTCTGGGTCCTACAGCATGGAAATCCCTGGAACAGGGAGAAAATAACTGGGGCAAGCCAAACACACACACACACACACACACACACACACACACAAACAGACTCACACACCCAGATATACGTGAATATGCAGAGAGGATAACACGCTTTCCCTGACTGTAATTGCAGCTCTGGGGGAACACCCCTGTGGCTGTTTCTACACAGTCGACAGAGGACAGGAAGGAGAGGGGGTGTCATGGAAGTGAAAACGAAGTGGTGGAAAGTGTGAGAGATGAGGAAAGGTTCACAGTTTTGGTGTGTGCATGTGTGAAGAGTTTGCCACTAGAAAGACTAAAAACAGCAACTGGGAGAGAGTAAAGAAAGGATTCCACCAGCTGTGTCTCGAGACCAGGAATCTCCTTCATTCAATGCAAATATAAAAAATAAACTAGGTTACTAAAAATGGCCTGAGGCTAGCACAGACACAAATAGACACAAATGGCATCTGATTCATTAACATTTCTTGGAAATAATGTTAAATGCTTCTTTCATGTCTGCATTCTAAGAAGGATGCTGTGGTTTACTTCCCTCTCATTTTCTCTTCCATTATAGTTCCCAGGGCGGATGTACATTAAGCTGAATCTGCAGAACATGACATCATGAAATCAGTGTCCAAGTATTAGACGTCTCAGGACTTTAAAGAAGACGACCCTTTTTGGAACACTACAGCTCACTTTATTTTCCTAATGCCATCTGTTGGCCTTTGAGTGGCTGTGAGTGCCAAGCCGGTGTGTTCTTAATCAATGGACTGCTTCTAAAATCCTTCAAAAGTAACTGAATAACACAGTTCACTAATGCTTAAAGTGCACTAATGGACTGGAGAAATATCTCTTTCTCACACACTCTCTTAGAGTTTGTATTTGATTCATTTAAACAACAATTCAATTCTTTGCCTTTCAAGTCTGGATTTCTTGCAAGTTTATGAGCTAAAATGAATCCTTTCATTTTAGAGTACTTGTTGCTGGGTATGTAAAAGTGTGTGTCTGTATGTGTGAGGAACGAAAGAGAAAGCCACTGGTGAGCTGTCAGATTACATGTGGACGTCCCAAGCTGCTACATGAAACACAGTAAATATAAGTTTCAAGCTTTCTAAATTTGCAGATATTCTTTAAATATTTTGCCTGGTTTTGGCCTTATGAATCATTTATCTTTCTGATTAGATTGGAAACTGTGTCAGCTGTCTTTAGAGTGTTCTTCTTGAGTCATCACTGACTAGACCGATGATATTATAAACCTTAGTCTCCATTATTCCTGACCAATCTCAGTCAATCGGGTACAATGTTAACTCAAACTAATGGCGTGCAGCTGCACAGATTGGACAGGCAATCACAGCACTCTCTAAATGTCTCCCGAGTTCATGGTGGTGATAACAATCTCAGCTCAAGTTCTAATAATATCTGTATGATAATAATCTTTATCTGTTCTGTCTAAACACAGTCACAAAGAATTAGAAGTGCACAAAAAGCAATGTAAAACCCAATCACACAAAATAAAAGAATGGAAAGAAACATGATTACAAAATAACACAATACATTTATTTTGATGTTGCAGAGCTATTCAGTCTATTTCACACTTCAATGCTCAGTGCTGTTCAATGACCAGACCCGTTTCCAATGACTCAGGGAGCACGCATAAAAATGTTATCTCTTCAACATTTCTTTTAAGTTGTTAACTTTTTCTTGATAGAATATATTCCTAAACCAGGTACAATGCTAAATGATATGTCACAGTCCAGCAGGAATATGGTATAGTTACCGTGGCAACACTGTTGTTATAATAAGAATGATTCTTCTTGTTGGTGTTGATATAATGTGGCTATGAAAATGTTATGCAAAAGTCTGAGAAACGATGACACAAGTGTGTGTATATACACAATGTATTGCAAAGTAATAGGATCTGTAATCATTGAAAAAGAATAATGCAATTAATAAAGGACAAGGTCATTGATGTAAGTGTATATTTAGGGATAGAACCTGATTTATTTAAAGGAGTACTCCACTGATTTAGCATTGCACTCTTATAACACTGTCGGACTCAGGATGGACAGTTTAAAAAAAGTTCAAAATCAGAACCAGAGATGTTTGGGATTTTTTCCCCCAACCAATGTCTCCTACATTACCCACAATGCAACTCAAACACTATCAGTTTGGTTGGAGATTCAGGAATGTTATGCTAGCAGCACCTAAAGGTGCCTCATGCAAAGATGAGGAGCGAGCATTATATGGAGCGATTTTTGTTTCTTTTTTAAGCAGTCAAATAAATGGTTTGAGAGAGAAACTTTCCACACTTTAGCATACAAACCCTAAAATTTTGCTTGCAAACCCTAAAATTTAGCTTGCGAATCTAAAAGTTGTGCTTCCGGTTCCGCTATATTATTTGACTGCTTAAAAAAGAAACAAATATCGCTCCATAGATTTATGCAACTTTTATCACACATGCAGAAGTACTCCTCAAGACCTGTAAAGAGATGCTGATGCATAAAATCGATGAAGTTTCCCTTTGAGATCAGTTAAATCTGTGCTTCTCAATGTTTTCTATATAAATCTTAAAATAATGACTTGCTTTATGAAACAGTACACTGCACACATCAGAACTGTGTGGAAGAACATTTGTAGATCTGTAGGAACAAACTGTTCTGTTAAGAGCTGAAATGATTCCAGACTGCTTTAAGATAAAACTTTTCCACCGAGCCAGAGCCAGCAGGGTCTGACGGCCACTTGCAGTCCAATATTTCGTTTAGATGCAAATTATACAGCAGAGGTGGAAATACCTGACATGGCACGCCGAAAGCTACCTGAACAAGCACTTGAGAATTGTACATTATCAGATCAAGGAAATGCTTATTACTCCCAGAGAGGAAAAGGAAGGAACAAAATAATGCTAACATAACAAAATAATTAAACTTTAAAAAAATGATGTCTCAGACTTTGTCCTAGACTATCAGCATGTCAGTCATAGGCATGTCCTATCAGCACTTGGATTAGCTTAGATTGGGGATATTTGTTGTATCAATGAAAACAATTCCCATTTTGAAACACTAAAATCTATAATTCTTCAAAGTCAACTATAATTAAGCTTATTGGATTTACGAATGTTAACAATGAAACTATGCATTTATCAGAAATTGTAAAAAATGTAACTCAATCCCCCACATTTTGATATTTTAGTACAGTTAATGTGGTAGAGGGTGTCAAACTCATCTGATCAGTTAAATTCTAAAACAAATGTATAAATAATAGCTGCTGATGAGATGGTATTATTTTTCTGTCTAGCTGTATTCTGTACAGGTTAAAGGTGGGTTCATGTGATTAGTTTGCTCAAAGAAGTATGTAAGAACAACCGAGAGAACATGACAGACTTTGGTAAGAATCAGAAGCCATCCCAGAAAAATGCTTTGAAAATGATTTGGGTATTTTAACAGAAAATATGTCATTGTCAAAGGATTTAGAGAATTTGGCAATGTGCCCGTTTCTACTCCACTGATTTAATCTAAACAGACTAAAACTATGGAAATCTAAGTTAAAGCAGCATTTTTTGTTTAAGTTTTCATTTGTTTTCATTTCAACTTTACAGTTTGCTGGATTACAAATTAAAGAAACAACCCCAGGAATTTTAACATGGCTCTGCTGATGGAGCACAACACAAAACTGCAATGTTCTCACTTCAAATAAAAACATGTTTTTGTCAACTCCCTGTCTTCTCTGTTATTTTTCACTGTAATGCTGGTGATAAAAACCTTTAAATCACACACACTTCTGCTACATGTTGATTACAGCATGCTACCACTTGTTTTATACGGATAACAATTATCTCTCTTCCATAACAAGTTAATTACTGTCAATAGTTAATGAGAACTCAAATTATTTTCTTTTATGACAGTGAAAAAGGGAGAAATGTGTAATCTGTAGTGTACATTTTTCCTTATTTTATGCTGGGCACAGTTGGTTTGGATTGTCTCCTGGCAGATTAGAAGAGACAGTAAAGATGGAGAGAGGAGAAAGAGAAAAACATTAAAAAGAGGAAGGCAGAGAGGTAAAATGTGGGAGATAGCAGAGAAACTCAGAATGGAGAGGGGACATAAAAGGCAAAAAAGAGAGCATGACGGGTTTTTAGAGAGAGAAATGCAGTGTTAAAGTACAACAGGAGATGGGTAAATCGGTGAGAATTTGAATGCTAAGTAACAAGGCAGGAGAGAAGTCAGGAAGAAAGGATGTGAAACTCAACAAAATTGAATTGAGGCCCAGTGGAGGAGAGAGCGGACAGATCTGATCTGATAAGCAGGAGGAGAAAGACAGAAAAAAGAAAGAAAAAGAGAAGCACACTGACAGCGATTTTAAAAAAGTACCGTGAGATAAAAGACATGATGAGGGAGAGAAGAATCGAGATCAGTGAGAGGGAGAGAGAGAAAATGAAAGGTGGTATAAATGCCAGCTAAACCCGATAACATCATTCTGATCTCCAGTGACTCTGCCTCTCCAACCTTCTGTGCAAATGTATATATACGTGTGTGTGTGTATGTGCATGAAATATCCTGTTACATGCTGAGCAAAATGCTCCGGCAGAGAGTAATAAGTGTCGTAATCTGAGGATGAAATCTTTATTGAACAATGCCTTTCATTTCGCACAGCATTACTTCTCATGGTGCGTGTCTGGGTGCGTTTGTGTTTGAACCGTCCAACAATAACAACCAGAGACAAACTGGCACTTTTTATGCTGCTCTTGTATATAAGCAAACTGCTGCACACTGTCGCCGCCACAGCTGTTTTGGGTGTATCTCTCCCTACAACTACAAATTGTTGTTTTTACATTTCTGTTTATACAGGGTAAAACAAACATAAAACCATGTGTATTTGTGAGAGTTGTTAGTGTCATTTTCAGTTTGGACAGAGCCAGGCTAGCAGTTTAGCCTAGCTTAGCACTAACTGAAGACCCACTGGCAGCGAACACCGCCTCCGCCGCTTCTCGATTGTTGCTGCGCGTCAGTGCTCACAAGCTACAGTAGAAAGGAGCTTGTTAGTTAGCAAACATTGCGCAAATAAGCATCATATGATGCTTTCACAAAGTTAATAACTAAATTGTGGGAATGCTGCAACATTGCTAAAAGGTCAATCAGACAAGTTTTAAACAAGCCCCCAGGTTAGCCAGATTTAATTAATAAAGTGAAATTATTAAACTTTCTATTTCAACTTTGACCAAACCTTGTTTGTTTTACTGCTCAACAATGAATCATTACCAGCATTTTAGGTGTGCTCTCCTTTGGTTTACCTATTCCTAATAAAGTGGTTGAGGAATACTGGCTAAACTGTTTGACAGATTGTAAGCTGATTATCTGACTTCAATATGACTGTGTTCTCAGAATTTGGCAATTTTAGTGAGTACAGTGTAATAATCAATAGGCATGATGGCAAAAACTACAATAACCATTCTCATGTAATAATAAAGCAGGATTATCCTTTAAAGCTGCCACCTGCTGTAGAGTAAAAATGATCATAAATGATTACCTTCCTCACTCAAATTAATATCAAAAGTAATTTTGGGATAAATCACCTCCCCCACCCCCTCTCTACCACAAGACCTCTCTCTCTCTCTCTCTCTCTCTCTCTCTCCAATTGAAATTCAGTTTGTTTTATTCGCATGTATGTAACAATGACAATATTGCCAAAGCATCAGGTTATAATGATGTTAAAATAATACTACTACTAATAATATTAAGGGTAATAATAAAAAAAGATATACATTCCATAAAAACCTCACTACTCTCAATCTCTTCTTTCCCTGACGACGTTACCGTGCCTGTCACATGCAGCTGCCACAGTGTGCGTGGGAGGATGACTCTGTATGTGAATGTGACATCAAACTGTCAATGAATGTTTAACCATATACGCAAACACACACTTGCACGTGCGCCACATGTGCATACATTGAGTGGGCTCCATTTCGTCTTGAATCTTAAAACACAGCAGCGGCCTATTACAGACTGATTACCAGTCTATCAGTCCCTGTGTATTACAGTGAATAAGCAATGGGCGTCAAGTTATTGATCCACAGACGGAGAGCCCGAACCTCACAGCAGAATGCATCAGAATCCTCATCACAGACCCGTTTGAACTTTAATAGACATTTACAGCAACATCAAAGCTGTGATGTAATGAACAAAAGTCACAGCATTAAACCGATATGTGGTTAGATGGATGAGTGTTGCTCTGTGGCTTAGCTGGGGAGTAATAGCTGGTGTGGGGGCACTCATTGGGTCTGATTCCCGCAAGGCTCCCATAAATAGTCAATGTGCATCGATTGCAAATGGCTTCAGATGAAAACACCGGCTGAATGACCGCAGTACCATTATATTAGTGAAATGACAAACAGCAAAACAGATATCATGAAGCATGAAAGCATTTCTGATTGATTGTTTCAGCCTTACAAGAGGTTGAGGCTATGTGTGTTTGTGTGTGAGTTTGTAAGTTTATTTAACATGCGGTGTGTATCTACTCGATGCAAAGCCATGCATTCTGTTTGTCGATTCCCCTACGACTCTCATTAATGTCATTAATTGACTGGAGCCGACACACACCTGGGTCCCTTGGTCTATCTCAGGAGCCTGAGGGACGACAACATAGTGTGAACACAATAGATAGAGCTCAGACATGCCTCTGTTTATATTTGAAGAAAAGCACTCAAAAATCTGAAGGCACTAAAGGAATAGTCGCTATTTTGGGCAATACACTTTCTTGCCAAGAGTTAGATGAGAAGACTCTCATATCTGTCCGCTAAATATAAAGCTACAACCAGCAGCTGGTTGGCTTAGCTTAGCAAAAAGACTGTAAACAAGGGAAAACCGCTAACCTGGCTCTGTCCAAAGGTAACACAGTCTGCATCCCAACACCCCTAAAGCTCAATAGTTACTGATAAATGTGGTTTTACATGTGGTTTTGCTTCTTGGCCAGGCGCAGTGACTTCCTATAGTCTGGAAATCGCCCGGCACACAACCCTTCTAAAACCACACAATGTTGTTCTGACACTTTATAGCATAGTAAAATATTTTGTATGAATTAAACAAACAATATATAGCATGTTAATAAGTGAGCTTTAGAGGTGATTTAAGGGAGAGCAGGCCAGCTGGTTTCACCTGCTTCTAGGCTTTATGCTAAGCTAAGCTAATTACCTCCCAGATCTATGCTTAACTAACAGACATGAGGGTGGTCTCCATCATCTTCTATAACTCTCTGCAATGCTAAGCTCCTAATGTTCCCAAAATGTCAAACACCTGCTTGTGAGTTAGTTTGTATCAGTGTGTATACAGGTATGTCTGCCATTGGACGTGTGTGCATGAGTTTTACCTGAACTTCCCGTGCATGGTAGGCTATGATGAGGCCCAGCAGTATGACCGTGGACAGACTGATCAGACACTTCAGGGCCAGAGAATACATGGAGCTCTGTAGAGAGAAAATTGACACACACACATCCTTAGAAACATGCAGCACAAACATTACACACATTTGAGATCGACGTTGCCGTGATATTTAGAGTTGAATGACAAAAAACATCCATGAAAGACATCTCATGATAGTCCACATTCTGTCTGGTTCAACTTGGAGCGAGTCCCAGATGTCACACGATGTCCTCTGTCACTCCTCCGCTAAAAGGGCATGTGTACCATCGCAGCACTGCCTCAGCATAGACAATAAGAACTAACATTTACAAAACAGACTTTCAAACGCGGAGAAGTTGAATGGTAGTATTCTACTTGTCAATATCACTGCAGTCAAGCTTTAAATCCTCTGTTTGTCTGGTTTCATAGGGCTTATAATCAATGCACTGGGGAACTTCCGATCAATACAACTCATAGCACTTCAGTGGCTTCTTTAACCCTCTCACCTCACACACTAAGAGCCCAGCATATGCTTGCAGGAGTTGTCACATTCACGTCCGCACACAAATATACAAACACATTCGTACATTAGCACATCTACCCAAGGAACACACAACTGCACACATTACGATATACAGATGGAACCTCAAAGGTTTATTAGATTGTTTTTGATAGCTGTTCCCCCAGTTATGTGTTCATTTGAGAATATATTTTTATTGGTAACAGCATGTTTTGTCACGTGTGAGACAAATGTGCTGTGGGATTGAATGAAATGTTTCAGGTGCCACAACATCCTCAGAAAGGAAAAGGGACCAAGTATCATGACTTCAAACAGACGTTCAAAAGCTCAAGCACCCCCCCCCAATATATTTCTTTATTAAGTGGCCACGACACATGTGAATGAATGCCAGCTGAAGCATCCTAGCATAAAAAAATTTAAAAAAAGATTCAGTGGAGGAAATGTTACACCATCTTGTTTTTTGTTTGTTTGTTTATTTTTTCACCTCATCCATAACTGTCAGGAAACTTTGTTAGCCATGCAATGTCAGTCTGAGTGCCAGTTGGTCCACCTCTTTGGTCCGGACTGAAATATCTTGACAGTGTTGAAGTACTGGATTGACATTCAAGTTCCCCACAGGATGAATCCTTCAGACTTTGTCATCCTCTGGCTTTTCATCTAGCACCACCATCAAGTTTTCACTTTTTCAGTCGTTTGATTGTCACCAACAATTATATAGGAAAACAGAATTACAATATTAAGTAAATAAAGTAAACAACAGTTATTATAAGTAACTAATAAGTGCAATTAATTAATTAAAGTAGTTATTATAAGTCATTAGACAGTATTAGACAGGGTTATGCACTATTTCAGGTGTCAAACATCAACAGATCGCACAAGAAAAATTAAAGAATGGTGTTATTCTTTATTCTTATACTGTCAACAAAAAGACCAAACTCAACAATGTTTCTCCACTTCCTATTCCTTACCATGTCTGAAAGAAAGCCCCAGGCTCATTAGGTCCTACTGAAGAGATACATATAAAAAAAAACGGCACAAATACCTAGTTTAATTAATTATTTTCACTTTTGGCTACAATGCTCAAACAGGAGTAAAGAGTAATTTGTTGGGAACTATTTTCAGTACTGTGGTGAGTATTTACAGCAGACTGCAGTATGATGAACAATGTGGCTCACTGATGTGTTGTTTATAGTTTTTGGACAACAATGGAGCTCAAAGGCACAGAGGAATAAGACTTTAAGATTTTGGCTACACAGGCAATGTTTGTTAGCAGAATAAATTCTTTTCAAATTACATATCCTTTAAAATCTTAAAGAAAATAGGCAAAATAACTAATAAAAACGTACCTACCTTCAGGTAAAACTTAATTGTCTTCACTTTGTCTAGTGTTGTGTCTATTTATCTATAAACAAGCATGAATAAGTTAGACGGATACTGGCTTGCTGACCTTTTATCAGAAATTGGATTTGTGGTTCACCAGGTTTCAGGTGTCATTCAATCTTTTCACATTGAGTATCTTAGTGTCAATATTGTGTTTCAAAAGCTTTTCCAACCAGTGAAATGTTGTCAAAAAAGACTGTCAGGAATCCAAGCAAAAAAATAAGTTTGACTCATTTTCCAAGCTTTAGAAATAAAACTAGCTGCATTCAGTACTTCGGTTTCTAAAAGCCACACTCGCTAGATGGATTCATTCATCTACATCAGCTCAAGGACTATGTTTTGAATTGCAGAGTACAATCAATCTCGAAGTCACCAAAGCCACAAGATGAACAGCTTACTGTTCTCTTCAAGAGAAGAGTTGAGCCACGTTAAGACTGCGGCATCTCAGAACACATATTTCAGTTGATAAGTAGGATGCTGTTAAGCATTTATTGCCAATCACTCTCTTAATCTGAGTGCGCACTCCCAGTTTAGACACATATTACTCAGCCTTAAGTTTGTGACGTTCCTAAGCCCAATCTACATTGCATTTTGGGTTCATGAATATATATTGCAAGTTAGCCTCCTGGAAAATAGAGTGTGTTAGTGTGTTACTGTGTCTATTTAGGGTCTCTGTAGATGCTTCATGGCCTTTATGGTATTAATTCAACATTAACAAACACTCAGAGCACATACACAGTCTAGTTTGTTAATCCTCACTGACACCCTCCTCTGTTGAGTATTCGTTTTTCACATAATTATCAAAATCTGGAGGACTGAGACTGTGTGCCCCTTCTACCATTTACATTCACACACACACACATGCGCACGCACACATGCACGCGCACGCACACGCACGCGCACACACACACGCACACACACACACACACACACACACCAGGAGAGCATTAAGTGAGTGTTGTTCATTTGTTGCTCATATCAGTGTGGTTATGGACCACTGCACAACATCTGGAAAATACCATCTAGCTCCGGCTCTCCACTGATTCCCTCTATCTGCTTGGCCATAGCCCTAGCTGTCTTTTGGTCTTTATTTGCTCGTGCTCTCTTTTCCTGTCTCGGTCTGTTTCTTCTCTGCTAACATCTCATTTGCACTCGCTGAAGCAAACTAAGTGCAAAGGAAGCCAACATTGTTGTGCTAATGAGAGAAATGCAGACTTGGATTTCAGCAGCTTGTCTGTTTAAACACCACTCACACTGGTGAGCTCTCTCTCTCTCTCTCTCTCTCTCTCTCTCTCTCTCTCTCTCTCTCTCGCTCGCTCTCTGGCACTGGCACTCTCTCGCTGTCAATATCAAGATAGTATACATACAGATGAAAG
>JAVQJL010103116.1:0-12148 GCA_036024295.1 Nannoperca obscura
TATTGTATTTGATAATGTACAAAGATAATCTGTTCCTAGATTTAATGCTCTTTTCGATTCTGCCATTGGCAGCGATGTACTTACTTATAGCACTTGTGATTCATCACCAGCCCTTACAAGTTTAATGAGGCATCTTGTTGTTTTCGATGGTTCTATTCACTTTATTTAAAGCTCTTATTTGGAAGTCTCTTTGGATAAAAGTGTCTGCTAAATGCCTTAATGTAATGTAATATGGTATAAAATGATTTAGTCAGATTTTACTGAGGCACCTGAACACATGCGAATTATCAGAATGAGCTGATGAATAAAGTTATTACTTGTGTTTCAAAGACAGAAACCAGGTGTGATCAAAACAGTCAGTTTCACCTGTGCATGCTGCAGTCATTACTCTGAAGTAAAGCTATCAGATTAACTGCATTCCTACTGTATATATTTGTGAACTTGTACAACTCTGGATGAAGCCTCTGCAGCAATGGAGTTTCCTCAATGTGACGATAATCTGGTCACGTAGGCTAAAACCCACGCACTGTGCATGTGAGGCTCCTCATGTACACCACTGGCTGCGTGTATTGCTTGAGCCCTCAGCTCTATCTTACAGGCAGCAGGCACTTTCACTTCAATGTATAAAGTGTGTAATCGTGTTAGTTTAAAGCGTAATGACAGGCCTCTGCTCTTTGTGTTTTTGTACTGGAATTTCGCAGAGCTCTGTGAGCTTTACGAGACAAAAGTATTTGAGGTGATGTAACACAACCTTTTCAGCCATGTTGAAAACCAGCCCTCCACTCAAAGGGCAACGCTAGCTGAGAACACCTGATTTCATTTCTACACTCTGCTTGTCTTGCCCGTGTTTAATCATTTAATTAATAGTTTTTAGTTCATTTTAACACTGCCATCTTTGTGGGTTACTGGCACAAAAATCCAAATTTGAACATTTGAAATTAGACTAATTTACATTTGATAAGGATCTGTAGAATATTTGTGACGCACCTAGAAGACATCTATAGAACTGTCTGGCAGGATTTGTGATCAACTCGTAAATATATTGCCTGTAAGTCAACGATGAGGTTTAAAAACACCCATGTTCTGGCATCACCGTTTAATTATGCGTTCAAGTTCAACCCGTTAATGGGTGAAGCCTTGCGTCAGTCCTGCTGAGCTCTGATTGGACAGTCCCCACTGAGGCGCCGCCTCTCTGTCCTTCTCCATCGCTCCCCTTTTACGACAGCAGCTTCCTGCATCTGCCTGCTTCCCCCTGTCGCTGCACGTAGCAACAATCCGGTGAGTTTTATTTTCTCCATCGAAGACGTTCTGTTCTTTTTCACTTCATATAGAGTTTATTCGTCTAGCTTGTCATGTCTTTATTATTGCGTGTTTTCAAGCCATCCTATGTATGTAACATCGATATTGTCATACTAAAATATAACGTTTTCTTAAAGCCACAAAGTATTCATTTCCACAGTGAAGTAGTTTAATAAAAATTAAGTCGTTTTCCTGAAGAGTGTCTTGAGGCCCGTCTGTATTTGGGAACTCGCAACTGATGCGGAAGTGCCTTCATGAGAAGCTGCTACAGTATTAATACGGCTTATTGTGTTGGACAAGAAGAGAAGTGCCGTCTCTAAATTGGTAAAATGTCTTAGAAGTCCAGCAGCAGTGTCCGCCAGGAGTCCTCTGTAGTAAAGTCTGACATGGTGGAAGAATGGGAGTTACTCATCAGAGGCCGGGCCGTGACGCACTTTCCCCGCTGGAAAAGGTCGCTAGTTGTCGGCATTCGGTTGTCGTGAGTGTCATCTGGAGATTAAGGCAGTGGAGAAAAAAGTAGCATATTCAGCTAAGTAATAAAATAAAATACTCAATTTCAAGTAAGAGCTCTGCATTCACTGTCCTGCTTGAAGTGGACCTCAAGTCTTATCAGCAACACTACTTCCTTGTTTTTAGAAATAGTTTTCCTTATTGTATTCTATTATGATACATTTATTTATGTTAAATGTCTACAGGTGCTGCTTTTCTCTTTTGATGTATCTTTTTACATATGGAGGATGAAATGCCATCATTTCATTCTCTATATGAAATGCCCACCTAGAGCCTGGTTCTGCTCGAGGTTTCTACCTGTTTAAAGGGAGTTTTTCTTGCCATTGTCGCCTAGTGCTGCTCATGGTGGGATCGTTGGGTCTGTGTGTGTATGGAAGTTGGTCTCCACCTGCTCCATAGAGCCCTGAGATAACTTTATGATATGGTGCCTATATAAATCAAATTTAATTGAAATATACTGTATAAGTTATGTATGAACATTTCCAACAAATGTTCAGGCCAAGACAAATGGAGAAATATACTGTATAAATAAAGCTAATGTCCTATGGAGTGAGGAACAGCTTTAAAAGCTTGTAGAGGAAACTTCTAGGTCTCTCTCAACATTTCCTTGTCAGATGTGCAGAAAATAGTGAAGACATCTTGTGGTTAGATTTTGTAAGACTGCACAATCTCCTCCTGTTGCCATTGTACCAATACATGGAAACAGTAAGAAATAAGTCAACATATATCTCCCTCTTTCTTTTCTTGTCTCCAGTCACCATGACTCATGCGTATCCCTTCCTGAGCACTGAGCAGAAAAAGGAGCTCAGTGATATCGCTCAGAGGATTGTAGCTGCTGGAAAAGGCATCCTGGCAGCAGATGAATCCACAGGTACGACTGACCAACTGTGGCCTGCCGTGATGAAAACGTGTGATGCGGTCACACTGATCCTGTTAAGCACAATGACCAACCACAGTCCAGTCATCCCATTAAAAACCAGTTCGAACATCTGTATGCTGGTTTGATACTCAAATTAAAGTAACCTGCTGAAAATATGAATATTTTTATTCATAATCAATGCTGTTTCCAACACAGTATAGCCAATCATTGAAAACTAAAGTACATCAAGTCTGCATATGTCCTTCCTGCCCCAGAAAATAACGGATTAATGAGCCTTTTCTCCTTAAGAAGACCAAAGACTCAGGTTTTTTTTATTTTTATTGTCAAGTAGGGCAGAAGGCAACGTGCTGAGAGCACTTCTCATGGAAGACACGCAGATAAGACTTGGAAAAATGCTATAAAAGTAACAAAACAAACACTGGGAATGAAGCTAGGAACTGAAACTCTAGGAGAAAAAACACTGGACTCTAGGAGATGTACAACAAAGCTGACGAGACAAACTGACAAACAAAATGAAGAGAACAGAGACTAAATACAGTGAGAGGGAAGACGCTAACCAGACACAGGTGAAATACATCAGTGTAATCACACACAGGACACACAGGCAGTGAGGAGCCCAGGACAGACAGCTGAGGCATGACACTAGTGCAGTTTGAGTGCAGGTTACTGGGAAAGGTCTGCAGTCAAGTACCACATTTACCAATTGTAATGTAAGCGTGACAATATTAATGCAGACTTTATATCCATATTGTATAGAAATATAAAAAACACTTCCTGCCTACCAGATGCTTTTTTTCCTGGAAGGATCTACCAGGTACATACAGGAACTCACTTTTCCCAAACCTTTGCCTTTTCTTGTAAAATACTGTCGAGTTTTAACAAGAGCCAAACTGAGAGGACATAGCAGAGGACAACTGCTCATGGACATAATCTGAGACAAGGAAAGGCGTGGTTTGGGTCAGGTGGCTATTACACAGTTTGGGGACTCAGGGGAGATTACTTTAAAAAAGAGTTGTGGAGATATGCCAACTTTGAGTCCCTTTATTGTTCAAGCATGTGTTGGCAAGCTCAAAACACTGGATCCTACACTTCCCAAAATGCAAAAGGGTAGTCTTTTCATCAAACCCTCCCTGATTGGTAAATGCCCACGTCTTGTAAACTCAAGACTGTAATACAGGATCTCCATTAAAAATCTATAGTGTCTCTGACTCCACCCGTCTTCTCCCTGTCTCCTGGCACCTCCAGGCAGCATGGCCAAGCGCTTCCAGAGCATCAACGCCGAGAACACAGAGGAGAACAGGAGGCTTTACCGGCAGCTCCTCTTCACCGCCGACGACCGGGTCAACCCCTGCATCGGCGGCGTCATCTTCTTCCACGAGACGCTCTACCAAAAGACGGACGACGGCAAGCTCTTCCCCCAGCTGGTCAAAGAGAAGGGCATGGTGGTGGGCATCAAGGTGGACAAGGGCGTGGTTCCCCTCGCTGGCACCAATGGAGAGACCGCCACTCAAGGTACAGAGGTGCTCTTTGTTGAGGGCGGGAAAAAACTGGTGTCACCAATTAGATTTTTCTTTTGGAACGCGTGTGCCCTGAGTGAGATTACTGATGTGTTTACATCAGGATGTGTAGTGGAGGGATGCTACAGATTCACACTGACCAACACCAGGACACAATCCTGAGCTTAAACTCATCATGGCACACAGAGGAGCTTACTGTATATAACACGGGAACTTAGTGCCTAGTTTAAAACAGCTAGCCTGGCTCTGTCCAAACAGAACAACATACACCTACGAGCACATCTAATGAACCTGACTAATCAACATGTTTGTGTAAGCTGTACACGAACAGACATGTAAAAACAACCTGTTGTTTTGGAAGTTGGGGCTATTTTAATATCACTTTTCTCATCTCACTCTTGGAAAGAAAGGAAGAAATATTTTTGAACTATTGATCTACTGTAACTATTCCTTTAATTGGAGCTTTTGACTAAAACATCCTTCATTTTGAACCTTTTGGCTGATTTTTTTACTGCTTGCAAAACTTCCTGTAGTCAGACCAAGTCATGGACTATTACACATACGCCTGTGCATGCAGTTTAGAAAGGATGATGACTTGTGAGATTGGCCTATTGAAGCACACATACTGTTGCACATATTCTCAAAAGCCACTGAACACACATACCTTTCCGAAGATCGTGGGCTGGTCTTACATCACTTCAGATTGTGATTTACATGAGGGATGGTAGCCGGAATCTGCAAAAGATTGACCAATGAATGTGCAATGTGTCTCTCACCCACCGTCAGCGGGGAGTGGCTCCAGCCCCCCCTCTACATAATGGATTGCTGGTTCTCAATGCAAAACTATTTATCTTTTCACTGGTGGTTGGTGATGGTTACACAAATAAGCCTGGATCCAAGCTCTTTAGCTCACGCCTCACTGTTTGTCCTTACCTACAGTTTCAGTATCTAAAAGTTAATCCACACCTACCAGCCAATGTGAATTAAGGGTTCTCAGATGCCATAATATAAACAAAGAAATGAGACATTAAACATCCCATTCACCTACAGGCCTCTGCAGCCACAGTAGCAGGAAGTACTGAACTGTAGTGTGGTGGAAGCATTGAGTGTTGTTAACTTGTAATATAATAAGTACAACCTTGACTGCAGTCCGTGTTGGAGGTGTATTTCTCTACTCTTGAAAGAAACTAATATGCAGTGATTAGAAATAGAAGAGTGAGTGTATTGCTGTTTAAGCAGCACAGATCTCTGTGGTAAATATGTGCAGCCTCATTAATTTTTCTGGGCAGTGCACGCCATCTTTCATCACTCAAACTGTCTGTGCTGCGTCCCTGTCAGGTCTGGACGGGCTCTACGAGCGCTGTGCTCAGTACAAGAAGGACGGTGCTGACTTTGCCAAGTGGCGATGTGTGTTGAAGATCACCCCCACCACCCCGTCCCAGCTAGCCATCATGGAGAACGCCAACGTGCTGGCCCGCTACGCCAGCATCTGCCAGATGGTTAGAGACACACACACATACATACAGATTCTAAGCTCTGTTAGAGAGCCGTGTCTCCTCTGTGCGGTGATGGAACACAAAGAGCCATTACACAGCTCAGAACACGGTGGGCCCATCAGGTTCCCTTCTCACTAACTGCAACAGTTGGTACACAAGTCACAACCCCAAGACAGGAAGTGCTATTGTCTGTTGCCATGACGCAGGTTTGCATGCTATCTTCCATCCACGACTTAACGTTCTCCCTGACGTCTCCCCCCTCAGCATGGCATCGTGCCCATCGTGGAGCCTGAGATTCTTCCAGATGGTGAGCACGACCTGCAGCGCTGCCAGTATGTGACGGAGAAGGTGAGTGATGGTGGGAACCGATGCAGGGGGGGGGGGGGGTACAGCTGTAACAGATGGATGAGTTGGCTGAGGTTGACCTTTGTGTTCACATGTTCCTCGGATGTTCCCATTTCCCGAGTTGGGAAGTCGTTCTTCCGACTTCATTTCAGATTATACATCAGCTTTTGGCAAGTCGGGCGAGTCTCGTAGCAAACATTTTGCAGGGGAATGTGAATTTTCCCTAACTCATTGTTCCCATTTATCTCAACAACACATGAATACAGACTCTGATATGACGTACAATATGCAACTCTTACTAATGCAGGATGATGTTGTGAAACTTCTCAGCAAAACAAGTGTGCAGGCTGGCCAGCAGTCTGGGAACACGTGTGCTGCATATCTGATTTGGAGTTGTTTTGAGGATCATGTCGTTCTGGTGTGAACGTCAACAAAGGCAACATTCAAACATGCAGCCCAAAGTGCTTCACAGAGCGATGATTAAACAGCACTGACACAAAAAACGCAAGCAAAATAGATATTAAACTGAATTTACAACAATAAAATGTTTTGTAACAGTAAAATAAGTAAACACAAAGAATAGTAGTATGAAAACCAATAATTAAGTGAAATGAAAAAATAAAACTGAATTGAGTTGAAAAGATGTCTTTAAGTTTCTTTTAAAAATGCAGAGGTGGTCGAACGACCGACCAACATTTGTCCCTCTGCTCTTTGTAGCCATGCTGGTCGCTTGGGTAAATACAATATTGCAGGTACAGAAGCCTTAGTTAGTTACATAGTTTTATATGTTAGTTTTAAATGAATAAACCCATGTGTTGCTTTCAACACATTCATTTCAGTCATGGAGGTGCTGCCTGCCACAGTGTCTGTTTTCATGCTACCATTCAGGGCACCAAGGTGTTGGCTGTTCTTACACAGTGACTTACACCCCCCCAGCAGTCCTCCAGCAGCAGTCAAATATGTTTATGAAACAGAAGGTAAACCAATGTTCCTGTGTCTCAGGTGTTGGCAGCTGTCTACAAGGCGCTGTCTGACCACCACGTCTATCTGGAGGGCACGCTGCTCAAACCCAACATGGTGACCGCCGGACACTCCTGCCCCAAAAAGTACAGCCCCAAAGAGATTGCCATGGCAACTGTCACCGCCCTGCGCCGCACCGTTCCCCCCGCTGTGCCAGGTGAAATGGACATATAAACATTTAAACGGTTATGACAAGTGCACACTATTTCCACCTGCCCTGAGCATTCTCCTTCCCCAGGTGTGACCTTTCTGTCTGGCGGTCAGAGTGAGGAGGAGGCCACCATCAACCTGAATGCCATCAACCAGTGTCCCCTGCACCGTCCCTGGGCCCTCACCTTCTCCTATGGCCGGGCCCTGCAGGCCTCAGCACTGAAGGCCTGGGCGGGCAAGAAGGAGAACGGCAAGGCCTGCCAGGATGAGTACACCAAGAGAGCGCTGGTAAGGAGGAAGGTCCGAGAGAGTCAGAGGTCAGGCAGAATCCTGACGGTATCCATGCTTCCTGCTCTGTTCCAGCCATGACTTAGACACATCCTTAACTTTACTTCTACACTGTGTTACTGCTATTTTTAGTTCTCATTTATAGTTATGTTGATGAATTGTTGTAATTTTCTACCATTTTCTAATATGCAGTGGTACATAGTTTATAAGTGGCAACAAATAGCTGTATTAATAGTTAATCAGTGGTCTCCTAGCACATAAACCTGTAGTTTAGGGCTCCTCTCCGGACTTTAAATACAGATAAGTATAACTACACACAAGTTGTTCGACTGCTGCTGTGTACACACATTTATAGGTACACATTGCTCATAACTTTTCACCCGCCCCCTTTCCTTTTTTAAACTGTATGTATTTATTTTCTTCTTGTACTATATGTACATGCAGTGTATGGGTAGCCTGATTTGTCCTGGTATGTATGTGCATGCACACGTATGGTAGTGTGTATTTCTTTTTTTGTGACTGCTATACAAATGGGAAGAAAAACTCTAACATATTATTCACAAATAACACAGACCACTTTTAACCTGCTGAAAAGGAAGAACATCATCAGTCAAAAATCCAACCTAGTCGAGTCATGAAAATGGTGATGTACGTTTTCCACATGTGAAAAAGGAAACCTGTTTTAGTGACCCTTCTTTGTGTTCCTTCACAGAATAACAGCCAGGCAGCTCTGGGGAAGTACGTGTCCTCTGGAGAGAGGGGCGCAGCGGCTCAGGAGTCTCTGTTTGTGGCCGACCACGCCTACTGAAGTCAGCTGCTTCAACTCAACACTGTACTCCAACTCCACAGTCACCGCCCTCCTTTCCACCACTGTAATCCTCAGAGTCACAGATTAACCAACCGTTCACCATTATTCTATTAGTGAGCAGAGCCTAATGAATGAAAACAATTGCAATACTCATAATACTTTTGTTACTGTATTGCCAGGCTCAGTGTGTTGTGTTAATTTTGTTTGTGCACTATAAGAGTTCCTCTGCAGAGCTGTCGTCAGTTTGTAGTTCCATCTGTGGTTTAGCTTTGTCTTAAGGACTCGTGCCTTCATTATTCAGCTGAACTAACTGCAGGAGAGACGCTTTGTAGAGGATGTTCTACTCAATATACAGATTAGAGTGTATACACTGGAAAGAGGTTCAAATTAAAGTATTCCACAACTCATGATGTCCCGTGTTTTCATCCGTTTGTTGTATATTTGTGTGGTGACGTACTGTACTCTGAACTGTGACCTCCAGAACACATAGTACATACACCATGAAATGACAGCAGCTCCATCCTGACACTACTTGGTTGGAATCAGTTTCAGCTTTCACATTTTCCAGTTCAGCATCCTTATTAGTAACTGCTGAGGAGAAATAGTGTATGTCTTGTCACTTATACTTGTTGCACTGATGATCACAAAATTGCTATAACAAAATGTAAATCATATTTCACAATAGTTTGTCCCCAGAATCTCCTGCAGTATCAGTGATGTGTCATTAGCTTTGATTAGTTGCAGTGAGAATCAGTCTTACAGTAGATCCTACATCTGACAGTGACAGCCTCAGTTGGAATGAACACACACACGATTCTCTGCAGGTACCATCTGGACTTGTGCAGAACAACCAAATATAATGTTGAGTTGCTATGGAAAGCATGTAATGATTTCATATTATACACGTGTGATCTGACCTCATCAGCCTCTCAGCTAATCAGTCAGGCAGATGTGACATTTGAAATATAATCACAAAGTATCAGCATACAAGGGTGAAAGATTCAAACTTTTACATTGAAATTACATTTGAGCAGTAGAGATGTGCCCTGGTGCTGAACTCTTAGACCTTAGTTAAACCAGGTGCAGCAGGTGTAACCCTCAGAGACTGTGACCTGTAGTGACATTTAGGTGACTTCTACATACAAAGTGGACACACAGGAGAACCATCCCATCCCTGATCTGTCCTGAAGCAATGTTCCAGCTATTGACTGAAATAATGCAGGAAAACAAGCAGCTGAGTCTATGTTTTAGTAGGTGTTTTTATTTTAAAAGCTTGTTTTTGTCAATGAGGCCTCCACAATACGTAAGCAGAGCAAAGTGCATCTCCTACCTGTAACATGCAGCTAAAATGCTGCGCTTATACCCCCCCACACATCCACCGATGGGGATAACAGATCATTTCAGAACATTAAAGTCTATGTTGTATGTCGTTTCTGTCTTCAGCAGATTAACAGGAGGTGGGGTGGTTGTGGGGAGGTGTAGATGAATGACTGGGCGATCCTTCCCCTGCAGTCTGCGGCTGTTGTCAGCAGAGTCAGCATGCAGACTTTGAAGAGGACTTCCCTCCTCACATGTTGGTGCTCATCCTGGTCTGACTGTTGGCTGGTGTCAGTTCACCCTGGCTGCCTTCTCTGGGCGGAGACTGAGAAGAAGATGCGACAGTGAGGTAATGTTGTGTGTGTTCAGAAGTGCTTCACCGAGTTTACATTTCCAAGCCTCTATACAGGGTTCGTACAGCTTTTAAATTCAAGGTACCTAAACTAAACATGTCCAGCCTCTCTGAGCTTTTATCATCTAAATTGTTCCTATGAAGGCCAGGAGACAAACGAATATGACTTTTCATTTGAAATACTTAAAGATTTTTGGTTTCCATGAGAGATTGTGTAGATGATGAAAAACCAGATAATGTTGAAAATCAAGCATCTTTCAAGGAGTATATACAAGCATATTTCTAACCTTTAAATGTTTAAATAAAGTATTTCCCAGACTTTCTAGAAGCTGTACTAATCTGTACCTGCTCCATACTATCATTTTACTTTTTAAATGTTTGTATTCTGGTATAATCACGATTCACTAATGAGACAACGTGTAGAAGACTGGCAGCAACTCCTCACTCATGAGCTATTGTAAAGATGTGGCTATTTTCCAGGCAGGGGGGGTCTAATGTAAGACACTATCACATTGTGGGAAGTGTAGATACTAGCATTTGTTTTGTTGGCTCAATGTTTGACTCATACTAGGGACTAAAATGTCACCTGCACAGATTTTATTCAAGTGTCTACATGCAGCAGCAGTATATCTGTGTTAAGCATCAGAGTACTGCTTTGGATATTAATGTGCCTGTAAATGGATGTGAGGTATACTACAGTGTATAGACTACATTCCTTCTTGGTAATGTCTCAGTCCTCCTTTTTATTAAATTAATTAAAAGAATATCTCAATTTGAATACAGCGAGCCTGTGTAATGTACTCATGTGTGACTGTTCAATGAATACAATAATGATTGAGTACTTTGGCAGGGTGGTTTAATATAAGCAGTGTATATTGAACTGCTGTATGAGCTGTGAGGAGTAGTACCTTGACGTGGATCTGGTTGCGCAGCACAGCAGCTCGGAGGATCATGGCTTTGGCTCGTCTCTGGAACTCTTTGCCCATATGGAGCGACTTCTCAAAAGTGGTGCTCCTCTGGTCCACATCCCTCGCATACAGAATCTACCAACATGTCAAGAGTCAGCGGTTTACAGTGACTCAAATGAGACTTTTTGTGTGTGTGCGTGTGTGTCACCTTGCTGTGGGAGTCGATGCGTGCGTTGATGAGCCCCTCCAGGATGAGCTGGGTGAGCTCGTCCTCCAGAGCTGCTACTGTGGTGTTAAACGCCTGAGCCATCTTAGTCATGTCTGCTGACACGTAGGGGCTGAAATACTGAACACACAAACATCACACGTTATGCCATGCTACTATTAGTATTTATCAAAACAAATATTTAACCATGACCGTTGAAAATCTTTACAATATTCAATATAATAATACTGAAGCAGTGTGGATGAGATTGAGCATCTCCTGTTCAAAAGTGATCACTGTCAAGTCAAGTGAGATTTATTTATATAATCGAATAACACAAATCTGCCTCAAGGGGCTTTACACTCTGCATAGTAGACGACCCCCTCACTAACTAAACAAAAACCCTTTCATGGGGAAAAGGACACAATGAGATAACATGATGGAAATATGACATTTCTGTTTCATGTATTAATGTGTGGAAGGTTCCACAGATCTGTTTACAGCTCTTCAGACTCACATTTTGTTTTTAATGGATACATAAAAAGAGGGCGATGGAAACTCACCTGAATGAGGGCTCTGTTCCTGATCTGGCTGTACAGCGTCTTGACGTGCGGGGCCAGGTACATGTCCAACAGCAGGTTATCCTGCAGGAAACACAGCGGTCACTCCTCCCACACTCAAAATGCTCAGGTAATATGCTGCCAGCTGAAGAGTGTGGCGCTTTAGTTTAACAAAGAGGTCTCTGCTCTAACCTTCATCTCGTCCAGCAGCTTGAGACAAGACGCGTACTTGGACTCGTAGAACTTAAAGATGATGTCACGGATCTGAGGTTCCAACTCTAGAAACAACTTAAAAGAGCTGAGGACAGAAAACACATCGTTAACACTACCTTCGGTTCTGTAAAAAGACCCAGATGTTTGTCAGTTACTAAACTAGCACGTCCTACCTGCTGGAGATGACATTACGTTGGAGCTCCTGTCTGTCAAATGTGGCCAAAGCACACATGCCTCCGTACACAGCTACATTACTGGGGGAGAGGAGCTACACACACAC
>JAVQJL010103119.1:0-80821 GCA_036024295.1 Nannoperca obscura
GAAATAGAAGCATCATGGTCTCCTCCTGCTATTTGGCCATATGTATCTGTTATGGTGGGGGTGGGGGTAGGGGGTGGAGGGGACTGTGGCGCAGCAGTATACATGAATGCACACACACACACACACACGCATACGTCTCCACACACAACGCAAACATTGAAGGGGATCAGGAACATCAGCATGTGTGATGAGCTCCCACAGATAACGTCTCCGCAACATTTCCATGACATTGTTGCTGCGTTACCTCATTACCACAATGTCACAGCAGCAGTGTGAGGATGTTGTGTTTGAGGTGAGGATGGAGGGGAGTGCAGGTGGGGTGTGTGTGGGGGATGTGGGTGTGTGTGTGTGTGGGGGGTATCGGGCCTCTGCAGATGAGCTGATTAATTAAAGGGAGCTCTATTAAGGTTATTGAGATGCACCCCCCTCCCCTATCCTAGCAACCCCCTCCACGCTCCTATGTGGATAAAGGTGGATGGAGCAGGGGGGGGGCCCGGGGAGGGGAAGCATCCTTGCCTCCTTTGACATTAGCCCGCGTGCACCCACTTCACACGCCCCGCGACTCTCGCCACAAGTGCCTCTCTGCACCCCACCTTTGCCAGAGTGACACTCTCTTCAGGCTCCAAAATGGGGCTGCAGAGTTTTAATCCCCCCAGCCCGTCAACCCACCCACCCTTACTTCCATCTGTCAGGAGCACTGCTAGAGGAAGGGGGGGCGGGGGGGCAGGGGGTGCATCCCTTGTTCCATCCCGCCGAATTTTCTAATTTCCTTTGCTTCCATGCTTTGTCCCAAATTCACGCCCCTAACCTATCCACCATACAGCCTCTGTTGTTGTGTCCCCCCCCCCCTCCCCCCTCCCCTGCCACCTCCTTTCTCTGTTGTTTTGGGTAGTAAAAGAGTAAAAGTAAAACTGCAGGGTCCTGTTGGCTTGCAGCAATACAAACTGACAGTCAAACCTAACCTACTGTCATCATATATGAAGACATGGATTCTTCCACACTTTCTTGATGTGTCTCAGTCTCTTTAAATTTGTTCCATCTTGAGGAATGTACAAGCCCTATTATTTGCTGTAGGTCATATTCCGCTTGCACAAATCAATTTGGAATTTTTTTTTTTAATTTCCCTATAATTAATCAAGACAATGAGCACCATATGCTGAAATCCCATCTCCAATTCTGACTACAATTTGCCATACAGGCAGTTGTCTTAACAGACTAGTCTAAAGGGAAAGGAGGTGTAACTAACTAGACAAATCACTGTTGTGTTTTTGTTGTTTATTTCTCAAATTATTTACCAACAAAACCACATTTTCTTATTAAAACAGCACCGAAAAAGAAGCATGTATTTTGTTAGAATGGACCATCAAAACATAACCATGCAACATATTAATTAGCAACACATTACATGGACATCACAGTTTTGATGGGCAGTGACTCAAGCAATCAATTATAATTACACATCTTCATGCAGCAAACTAGGTAGTAGGCTTTAGGGATAGCACTCTCTTGTCAGATTAACTCCAAGTAATGAATGCAGCAACTTACTACAGCTCCACCTGCTGTTAATACCAGTCTGAGCAAACCAAAGGCATACGGTATGTCAGTAATGTTGCAGTCTTTTTGGCAAGCAACTTGAATCAAAGATTATTCACATACCATTTGTTCATTCTCACAAACTGACTGTTTTATTAAAAATTAATCTGACAAAACACAGTGAAAAACCTGTGATCAGTGTGTCCTGGACCTGGACATCATTTGATAGAGGTTAACGTGCTGTGCCCACACTTTTAGGACAATTACCTATTTGCTGTGATGTACAAATACCTTTGGAAAACCGTTTCAACAAATGCACACTACATTAACACATACACACTGAAACACAGAGCCTATGCATGAACACGGAAGCCCCATTGTTGGCACTCATTCACTTCAAGATGCAAATGGGTGGATTTGAAATTCAGCCTCTGTGTGTTCTGCTTGGCTACTTTAATGTTGTATCTATGCTGGGGATTATTCTCTCTACAGCAGAAAAACCTGTGCTTGAATGGCAGTGCCCTCAAAGTAGCTCCTACTGCTTTCAATGGCCTCCAAACGAGATTAGACCCGTGGCTGCCCTCAGTCCCAATCCTCTGCATTCAGATGGAGCGTAACCAGCCTGTGTGACAGTCTTTCTGTTTTGACACTGAGTGGGTGCAGTCACTGCATATAGGGCGTTTTGGAATTGAGAGGTCAGAACAGAAAAAAAGAAAATCCCTATTGCTAACTTTGGTGTTGTGAAAATATATCCAGTAAAATTTATGGCACTTTTTATGAGTATTCTCTGCAATGTGAATATAAAACAAAAAAAATTATAATTTTATTAAAAATAAAATTGTTGTGCAACAGTTCTGTGTTTTACGATATTTGGCACATTTAAATTATTCTATTCTTAAACACACACACACATATAAACATACTGTATATCCTATATATTTGAAATTTCCTCTGGCTAGGGTAACTGATTTAAAGACAGCTTCAAGTTCTAATCACACATTTCTGACAAATGCTAATTTCTAATTTTCTTTTTACAAATGTGTCAGTTTGGGTGTTGAAAATATTCCCTGACCATATTATTACATCCCTGTTGATCTCTAGCCAACAATACATTTTTCCCAATGTCATAAATTTACATTCACTTTTTACTTAATAGATTTAATTATTTTCAAGTTACTTTTTATATGGAAAAGGCATCACATTCAGATTGTACATAAATCGAGGCAAGATATGCTGCTGGTAGTTAGTAAATCGCTAAGTAACAGTTTTATTAAGGAATTTGTGTTCAAATCTCGTGGGTGGCTCTCTTTACTCGACTAACTGTAGGTCGCTGCTTTATAATAAAAGCCTTCAATCAGATGCCACCAGTAATATCTGACAAACTCTCTGTGTTTGTTGGCCACTATAAAAAAAGAGTGAGTATTAGTGTATGTGGGCTGCTTGACGTTTTCACACAGTTGGCTGTGTAACAGTAAGCATTTGTCCAGCAGGTTTGGGGACCACCTCAGACCCGGGGTCCTTTCCTTTGGCACAAGGCACTACTTAGGCTCGACCCTCAGCTACAGTGGTCTTGGACTTCTTGTATTTTCATTCATTTGACACTGCTGTCACTGCTTAGTCTCTGGTCATCACCATAAAGGCTGAACCATTCACAGTAGTTTCATTCACGTCACTGCTAAATAACAGAATTACATTAAATAAAGTGTATATTAAATAAAGTTTTTCTCACTCTCTTTTGCCCACACACTTGTGTGTTCTCTCTCACGCTTTCCCAAGTGACATGGATTGTTGTTTTTGCTTTTATTCTGAAGGGCCATTGGTCTTAGAGACGTCTGGTGGTTTGCAGGGGACAGTCCTACATTTACTGTAGGTATAAGCTCTCTGGTCATCTGCCTTACTGAGGTCAGAGGCTGGTTTCTGTCCTGTACTGACGTCCTTCTTGTCCCGAGGCCTGCGCTGCTTTGCACTCACCTGTGTGGAGAATTTCACACTGGCATGAGACTGAAGGGATAAGATTCATATTCATCTTACATAACAGAAGTAACTATCACATTCATTTAAAAACAGCTGCATGGCAAAACTTTTATTACCATCTTCTGTAATAGCTAAATTTGGCACCATCTAGTGGTGATTTAATGTAAAAGGCAGTATGCACGGAAATATGAATATGAACAAAGGCAGTTTAATAAGAAAGTTTGTGTTTAAAATCCAAAATGTAGTTTGAAAATTTAAATTAAAAAAAGTGTCATATTAAACACTACAGGAAGTGTCAAGTGCTACTGGCAATATAATTAAAGCCTATAAATCAAAGAATAAATTGAATTTGAAATGAAAAGGCCAAGTTGCAGGAGGTTTAACAAACCTGTGTAGTGGTGGGAGGAGGCAGTCCCGGGGTTTCAGAACCATTTTTGCGCTTGTGCTGCTGGAGGCTGCCACTATTCTCTTTAGTCTGTATTCCAAGATACAAGGAAAACCCAGAGGGAAAGATGTGAGAACGATTCCTGGATTCCATGACCACACAAAAAAGATAAGGGCTGACTTAGAAGGGTAGTTAACTATAAAGAAACATTTAGATTTGTTTTTCTTTGTTTTGTTTATAATCTGTCTCTTGAACAGTATGAAGTTCACAATCATAATTACCACTTGGATATTGAAACGAATGGTATTTACAAATCAGAAACTGATAAAAACAGTAACTAGAACGCAGCATGAACACACCCAAGATTTGTATATATATATATATATATATAAATTTGTATATTTATAACAATGTGAATCTATGTACAGCTTCAGGGAGTCTGGAAGTTAAAAGAACCTAACCATAAAGTACCTTTGCAAAATCTATTAGAAGTTTAGGCTAATAACATTCTCCTGTGTTTTTACTTCTAATGTGATGAAGACAATATGGTTGTTATGGTATATTCAGGGCCACTTATGTTACTTATCCATGTGAGCTCTGTGAGTTGGTGACTAAAAATAAAAAATGTAATAACAAACCACAGAGGCAGGTGAGGTCAACGTGTTGCAGAGCTGTGCTAAACAGGCATACAGTACCGGCTTGGTGGATGTGGCAGGTGTGCAGAAGCTGCTGTCTCTCTCAGGGCTGTGTTTAGTGCGGCTCCTGCAGTCGCTGTCGGTTTCTGTTGAAGCTGCCCTGGGGACCGGAGATGGGTTCAGTGCGTCCTCAGAGGAGGTGAGGGACAAGTCCTCCAGAGTCTGTGTTCCTTTTTAAAAATAACATCAACATTAAGTAACCTCTTATGGCTTCAATGTATTTCTCTCTCTACAATCATGGCAACAATATTGACGCTTCATGCTACATACCAGTTAACTCTCAATGCTGAAATTAAATCAATCAACACGGGTTTATCCACTTCATTCATTATTTTCATATACCAGAACACCTTGTTATACACTATCGCTTGCACAATGTTTATGCAAATGATCAAATCATGACCTGGATTAAGTTAAATCATAATAGTGGTCTTACTCTCTTCCTGTTCCAGATGGTGACGCATCATCTCTAGCACATTGGACGGTATAGCAGACATATTAGTGTCACCCTGTTGGATAAAGCACCCCTTGAGAGCTCCTTGTGTGACTCATTTGGTAAAGTTTATGAATACAGCTGGAACAATCAGTGCCTTACTGTAATCCAGGGGTTTTCTAATAGCTGATGAGCTGACATGCGGTAGGCAGGGTCCACCTTCAGAAGACAAGTCAATAGGTTTTTTGCTGTTGAGACAAAGTCGTTGAGTTTGTTAGTAATAATCTGAACAGTAAAATTGAATGTATGCAACATGCCGTACTGCTTGTCAATGAAAAAAATATATTCCTTCACTCCATATGACAAACAAGCTCTCCTCTGTTTTTTTTTTTGCAGGATTACATTTATTATTTATTATTGTCACCTGCATCACTGACTGTGGCCCAGACAGGTTGAGTAAATTTGACTTCTTTGTTCATCATCTCCTGAAGTAGGTTTGCCTTTGTTTTGGACACAAAGGGGGGTTCCCCACACAGCCTACAGGGACACACAGCTCAGACACATGTATTCACATTATGTATGTATGTGTATATATATATATATATGTATATATAGCATGTGTGTGTCTACTTACAACATATACATAACGACTCCTATGCTCCACACATCACACCATTGACTATAACCACGACCGCTCATCATTTCAGGTGCTGAAATTCACATGAATACAGTGTATGACTTTTCTTTGTCTGAAATATGGACATTTGGGGGCATAAAACTATTAGTTACAACTAGTTTTTGACCACTAGTGGTGCTGCTGAGCAATATTTTAATTAGTGAATCCCATACTGATTGTATAATGTTTTATCAGCACACTCACTCACTCTGCGGACACAGACACACACCATGAGCACAAGAGCCATGTGATGTGGCACCCATGTGACACAGGGTGGTGATGCATATCCACTGCAGGTGGCAGTAGAGAGCCGTAAAGGGTAGCAAGCCAGAACAAAGCAGGGCTGTTTTCGAAACCGCATGCTATATTCTACAGTATGCAGTATCTACTACATGCTACATACTGTATTCATCAGTAGTATGAAACTGTGAAATCTATTTATTTTGCAATATGCTAGAGGCAGCCTGGTCCGATGCATGCTGGAGATTTTCTCA
Organism: Nannoperca obscura; assembly: GCA_036024295.1. Lineage (NCBI taxonomy): Eukaryota > Metazoa > Chordata > Actinopteri > Centrarchiformes > Percichthyidae > Nannoperca > Nannoperca obscura. The sequence continues at coordinate 6,191 of JAVQJL010103119.1, forward strand.
GAATCAGCATAACATCCGGGTATTTCTGGCATACTGCAGTTTTAGCTTTTGTTTGCATAGTGTATACTACATGCTACATTTTGGCTAAATCAGTATGTACTGACAGTATAGTAGGCGGTTTTGAAAACAGCCCAGTTTTCACAAAATTAAAAAATGTATCATGTATGTAATGCAACAACTTTTTAGAATGCAATTCCCAAAGTAAAATGTTTGTATTGAATGTTTCTCTCCGAGCACATTGAGTTTACCCTTGAGGCCTAACAAACATGTTGAATGCATTTTCATTCTCATAAAACATTCACAAAGCCAATTTTATAAATGCATTCAACCTGCATTGTTTCTATCTGCCTTAACGCTGACTAGCAGTCTTCTTTGTCCCTGTCTTTTCCTGCAGATTGATGACATTTTTGGCATGTTACCTCCACCAACTGTCTATCAGTGGAAAAGCATGAAACTAAGAGACGTCAAATTGTAGCTTGTTGCATTAACTCTTTCTTCTTGCTCCATAGCACCACTATTGCTCAAAATCTCCACATGGTACCTTCACATAATAGTAAGTATATACTTGATGTATGTACCTGATACATTTCACATGCAAAAATAAAATTACGCTTACTGCTACCAAACTTAAAAGCACTATGTGTAGAATTTAAAAATGTCCAACTTTGGCAACCCCCAGTGGTAGAACTAAAAAGATACTGTGGCGGATTGCAAGCCATGCTGAGCAACAACTCATTGAAACTTAGAGCTCTATCCCTGTGGTCATCTGTGTGGCCTACTATCATGCTGTAGGAGATACCGGTGTCATACCCATATAGATAAGAGTCCCACAGGCCTCCGTCATTATGTTCTCAATGCCTACACCACCTGTCTGCACCGATAATCCAAAATCTGTCACCTAGGTAGAGAATAGCACTTAAGAAAAAGGTGATACAAATAAACATGATGTAGATGTGCTGACAGAACCCATATTCCATTCTGTGTTAAAGGGGCTTTTGTCAGGAAAACACGCATAGAGCTTGAGCACAAACAATGATCTTTGACAATTTACATGAATAGCAACTGTTAAGGCTGTACAGGTCCACATATTGGTAAAGGGGTATCACATTATTACAAAAGCAAAACAATTCAGAAGACTATCTCCTGTGAAATGAAAGTAATTTATGCTGTGCCATGACAACCCTTTCTTACAACATGTACAGTATGTGGGTGTTAGTGTATGTGTGTGTTAGACAAAGAGAGAAAAACAGAGAGAGACAGGAATATTTATTCTCTGGTCTACACTTGTTCTGGCTCGCACACCAGGTATCTGGTTTGGCTGGCTCATTGTCAATGCACACAACATGCTGTGCTCAGCTGGTAATTTGTTTAAAGGTAGAGTTGAGTCTCACTTTGTAAAGGTGTACTATAAAGGAAGACCAGAAGCAGTCTGGCATAATGAGGTAGTATTTAAAGCCTTTACCTAATATAGAAGAGATAGTGGACGAGAAAAAAGTGCCCATCAGAGGCTTGTACTCAGTCCAACAGAGAATGGATAAGAAGCGGTGATGGAAAGTTTCACAGTTTGTATCACCATCTTACCTTGATATTAATCCTGCTATTATCATCCTCATCAGGAGAATCTTTCACAAGAATATTCTCAAGTTTCAAGTCTCGGTGCACTATGTCTGTAAGATGTGAGGAGGAAAACTTTTATACAGACATAATGGGTTAGAATACAGTTTTAACATGGATGTATGTGGCAATTACATTTACATGGTTAATTGTAGTAATCAATATTCATATAAATGTTTTTATATCAATAATGGATCAAATGGGAGAAAAGGTGGTTGCTCATAGTGATGTAACCACTGAAAATTATCACACACCATTTTGGTTTTATGTCCTGCAGGTTTACTATTTTGATTCACTCTCACTGTTCTCATACACCTTGTTTTCAGTCCTGGCAGACAGCTGTTTTCAGCTAAAAAGCTCTGATGAACCCACTGTACACTAAGCACCAAACTGCAGACAGACACAATTTATAATACTGTTATAATACAATTATAAACTGGTGAACATATAGAAGCTAAGGAGCCAGATATTTGGTGTGCCAAGTTTGTGGAGACCAAACAATAAAACTAAAATCAGACTGAACACTACTTGGCTAACAATGTCAGTCACCAAAATAACACAGTGATCTGTTTGTCTTGCTTACAGTAGGCCAGGCTGAAGGGCCTCGTTAACAAAACTTGGTGGAGTGAGAGAAGGCAGGAGGAAAAGTATAATTTGCCCTGGGCAGTCCTTTTCACTGCAGTGTTTGAAGCAACCAATTATAAAACGCAACAGTGTTGATGGTGTGTGAAAGGGTAAGTTAGACCAACTGGTGTGCACAAAACAAACATGAAAATGTTCTTTTTTCCTTGATCCATTTAAGATATGTTTTTGTTCAATAATTCCTGTTTGCTGGCAGCTGAACTCAATTTCATCTTCATAAATTTATTTATAAATTTATATTAAATTTATTTAATAATTACACATTACAGTATGTGAAATTATTAAATAAAAGACACAAACTGAAAACAACAATTACATATTTTAAAATACACTTATTAGTTTTGCACTTATTTGTGGTTATTTAATAAAATACTGATAAGGGGAAATCGTTTTTGGTGCATTAAGTTTCAGTCATTCAGTCAAAATTTAATAATTACATGTACATGCTAAATGTACAATGTTGTTACTAGCATTTGTTAACATTAAAGCTCAAAACACAGCTAAGACTCACAGGTGAGTGTGACAAACAGCTGCTGAGGCTGACAAAGGGCAGCAAAAAAGTGATAATCTGAGAAACCCCGAACAAATTTAAACTGAGGGACTTTCATGATTGGTCATTTGACAAAAACGGTTTTAGCTGCCTCATTAGTATCATTGGTCTTTATAGAGGTGAGGAAAACCAGCACAGAGTGACTTTCCATGTGAAAACACACCTATTAATCAGTATTGCTCCCTAGCTTGTTGTAAATTAGTCATTAGCCACATCTAATGATGCCTCATCATTGGCAGGCAATGTCCTAAATTACCTCTAACCATAAATACAAATTTCACCATTAAAAGGGAAAATGACATTTCCAAATAAAACATGTAGATTTAATTAAAATGTTTATTATGTTCCCCCTGGAATTTATTTATTATTTATTATTTCGCTTTTATCAAAATGAGCCATGCTTCTATAATGACTGAAAGCCATAATGAAAAGGATTATGGGGCAACACTATTTGAGTATAATAATGGCACTATCATAACATAACTGAAGAACACTTTATTCAAAACACAGTCAGGGTGCAGTATACACACCACGTGTACACATCTACAGCACTGCAGCAAGGTGAGGACTTTAATCACTGGAGGTCATCAAAAACTACATTTCCAGCTAGTGTCAAGATTAATTTTAATACTGTCAAAATGTCAATCTGTAGGATGACATTACCTCTTTTGTGAAGGTAGACAACGGCGTCAGCTAAGCTACAGATGACATGCCTCGTCTCGTCCTCTGTAAAGAACTTCTTCCGCTGCAACAGCTGCTTTAGTTCACCTCCAACGCACAGCTCAGTAACCAAATAAGTCACCTAAAAACAAGCGGAGAAAATGCATCTTACCATACACTCAATTTGTGTTCGCTTATCAGTAATATTCATGCAGAGACACAGTAGTAGGAGATTATGATATGTCACGTGCACATGTAGCCCACTTTCTTAATTTGGCTTACTTTGAGTTTGTTACTTAAAGGACAGCAATGCTCACCCTAGCCGTGTCGTAGACTTCCTGGAGATGTATTATGTGGTCATGATTCACTTGTTTGAGGATGTTTATTTCGTGCCCCAGCATCTTGACTTTCGAACTTCCTGCCTTAAGTGACAGAAAGTCAAATCACAGCTGATTGTTTTTCTCCAAATGTTGAACTCTCTTATTAGTGCAACTTTTTATCACATCACAAAAAAAAATAAAAAACAAGCTTCCCAGAGGGATGCCAAATGCACTCACCGCTGGTCTGCAAACCTCCTTAATAGCCCATTTAGTCTGTGTCTCAATGTGGGTGGCTTCATAAACAACTCCAAAGCTACCTTGACCCAATTTCCTTCCAAATTCATATATTTCCTATGGGGATAAGAAAGAAAACATTAATACATCTGTAATCTCCACCTGCTCACTGTCAGTCAAAGACAGCAGAGGATTTCCCTTGAGCTTGCGTTTAAGACTTTAGGATCATTTCACTGTTTTGGATTACAAAACATTATGTCTTAGCTCAAGACTTGAATCCTGGAGTACATTCTAATTTCAAGCTCTCTGAAATACTGGAAGTTTTGGGGTCTCTGGAGGTGCACAATATAGTATTTCTAATCAAGTTACAAATGATTAAGTTGCTGCTGCAGTTCATTCAATCTCAGGTCTAATTAACTTGATCATTATCTGTGTGATGCAAGGCTGAGCACTGGCTGCTTCGGATTTGGCAATGGGAGCAGACAAATTCCCCAATGAAGGGGGTGGGGGGGGGGCTACACAGGAGCAAAGTGAAGTTTGATCCTCTTCTAGTGTAGACAGAGTGTACTATAGAGGTCACCAGTGAGTATGTGTGACTTCTTCAGTGGTGGCCCCGTAGCACAACACAGGACTGTAGTGGTATCGTGTATAGAAGCTCTCCATACCCTGAGGTCAGCATCATCCTCCAGGCGTATTAAAGGCACATTCCTCTCCAATGTGTCCCTGCTGGTCCGCGGGGACACCATGTTCATGCCTTATCCACTAACATCTGCGTGTGTCATCTAGAGATGAAAGGAGAGGGCAGTCATCAACTCTCTGGAATTCCTTGAAAAGCAATGGGATAATAGGGCTCTCCTTGACAAAAAAGCTCTTAGCTGACAAATGTTTTTTTTGACTAATCATTTAGTTATTTTAATAGAATAAGCTGTGAAATATTTTTTCAGTATTGTTATTATTGCAGATGAATACAGGCATGACTAACGGAAGCAACAGAATGACTTAAGTATTGAAGTATTCAATATACCAAACAACAGAATAATTTGAAGAGAACAATTTGTTAATATTTCAAAATATTATATTACTGACTACTAGAAAAAACACAAATATTCTGTAATCCAAGCAACCATTAATCCTCTGTCTGAGCCCATTTTAACTTTAAGCACAATTTACCCAGTTTGAAAAACAGTCTCTAAAGTAAAATTAAATGTAAAGCAGTTATCAAGTGATGACTGGGAGCGATGAAGTGGATCACCACATGCACAGCAATTAATTATTAACAAGGAAGCAGTGTCTTTAACCTCTTCACTCTGATACATTATTTCAGCCCTGACAGGGCTCTCATAACAGGCCTGTCTCTCCCATTACCTCCTGTCTATTTTCCAATCAAAACGTTTGTGACAGCTTCTGGAAATTCCAATCAACTCAATCACAGCTCATTTGTGGAAGACAGAGGGATGTGATGAGTGTATCACTGGGGACTTGAAGGGAATGGGGGAGGAGGGTCCTGTACACCTCAGGTGTCTCCAAGTCACAGGTGTCTGGTCCTTAGATCCAGATCCCCAATGAAAAGGAAATTAGATATGAGGGTCAAGTCAGGGTGAGAAGTGTGACCTTAAAAAGGGTCACTAACAGACACAGGTCTTGAAATGCTTCAAGCCTGATGTGGTCTATCTGCAATCTTTAGACCTGCGTTTCTAAAACTACAGATCAAACTAAGGTCAAAACACAAATTAGATCACATTAGTATCTGTTTTCTAACTGTTTTAACTTGCAGCTCAATCACAAACCCAAACTGAGGACTTGAAGGGCTGGAGGTGGAAAATAAACCCAGAAATGATCAGAGTTGGGCCCAAATGCCCCTCATAATTACCGCATTGGAAAATTTGATCAAAATACAGATAGATACTGTACACAGAAACTCTGCATCTACTGTCAAATAAAAGAAATCTTCTCTTCTAAATTCTAAATGCCACTGACAAAAGCTACCAATTATTTTCAGCCACTAGTAAGGAACTTCACCAAGGGGGTTACAATTTGGAAACATGTCCAGCTGTGTTTGTTACATGACCAAATTGCTAGAAATAAAATGAGGGCTCAAACCTTTCAGCAGTGGTGGCTAAGAAGTGTGCTCCTGTGCCACCCCGTGGACCTAAAATGCTTTTTGTTAAGGCTAAATTCTTTGGTACCTCTACCTAAGTACATGTGAAATTTCAAAACCACCTTGAAAGACCAAGTGTAGTTTAGACTGCTTATATTTCTTTTTACTGACTTGATTAAGTCAAGATTCAAGGTTCACGATTCCATACTTTATTGCCATTTCAACATAGACGAATTTGGTTTGGTGAGCTCACACAGAGCAAAATCAACAAACACCCCACAGTATTCACCTTAGGACATAAAAGTAAATTAAGTCATAAAAATAAATAGTAGATATTGAAATAAAGATATATATTTTTAATCTCTACGTTGATAGAGATACACAGACACACTAAAAGAAGAGCAAACATCAGTAAACACCCCAACCCCATAGAGACGGGCTACGGTCCATCTTTTACGTTAAATTGGCCTCATCTCCAGTTTCAGCAGGAAGTAATTAGAGCCGGCGGTTTATCACAAGTCAAGCCCATACTTGCCTTATCTCTCCATCATTCTGTCAGACAGCAATTTCTGTTTATTTACACTACTGAGTGAACAAACGTACATAGTGCCTAATGACTAGGAGTGTGGAGGATACTGTCTAAGAATTAAGCACAAAATGAATGTCACTTTGGAACAAAGAGAACATGGACATACAGAGAATGGCTCTGATCCTCTGTGACTTTTCTTCCGTTAAACCTGCGTGTCTTTCATTAACTCACGGTAATGTATATTTACTCTTTCTCCCCCCCTTTGATGTCAATACGACTGCCACTAGCCCCTAGAGGCTGCAATGTTCTTTACATCCTGCACTATAAAACTGTTCAACTGGTTGCATAAACTGTTGCATAAACTGCAAAACTATAGTTTACTGGCATAATGATGCTGCTGATCTAATTAAAGGTGCACCTGCAAGCAGGAAGTCAGTAGAAGACAAGTGATATGCCATTTGTGGTTAAAAACCATTGTTGATTATTCAAATAGTCAATCAACATTTAATCTTATCGACAACCAATTATGCCCTCATTTCAAAAACAGCTTTTCCCATCTGCAATAAGGACACTGAGCTCTTCCTCCTAACTAACTTCCTATAATATATCCCAGCTTCTTTGCGCTTAAATATCTACCTTTCTTTGTCTTACATTGATGTCTGTCAAATTCCACTGACCTTGTTCCTATGGTCATTAAAGTGAATCGTTTCAGTCATTTATCAAGAAATAACAGCAAACATTTTCTGGTTTCAACTTTTCAAATGTGAAGATTTACTGCTTTTCTCTCTTTATATAATGGTAAAGTGAACACCTTTCAGTTGTGGACTGTTGCTCTGGCCCAACAAGATGTGACCCTGATGAAGGCCACAAGCCCAAACGCGTTGGTGTGACAGTAAAGCAATTCTTTATGTGTTGCTGGTGTTTGGACCTCTTCAGACTTTTTTTCTTCTCCATGCACTTTGGAAGTAGGTCATTGTTGTGAGATGTGCCAATAATCCCTACTCTAGTGTCTACAAACAAGACTTCAGACTATCTTCTATACTTCTGTGAAGATATCACCTCGGGCTGTGGGAAATTGTAGATATTTATTTTCTTACATTTTATTGACTAAATGTTTAATCAACAGATGAATCAATGATGGAAATAACCATTATTTGCAGCCCTAATTTGTAGGGACTGTAGAATTTGCCAGTAGGACTGCAACGTACCAAAAGTCAGCAGTGGTGTATGCAAGAAAGAAATGGCATATGCTGCTGAAACACAGTGTCAAAACTGTTGCCACGTTTCAATCTTCTCAACCAGGCCGTCAAGATATTACACATTTCAATTATTGTACAGGGCCTTTAGAAGTTTGCTTTCTTTAAAGGCATAACTACTAGAATAAATTAGGCTTAAGCAGCTCCCTAATGACGGTGCCTCAAGCTGTAACAAGCAGCCGCTAAAATATAGCCTGAAAATCAAACAAATAAGGAATCTTACTAACTGCAATTAAAATGTTAACTGCTATCCGTTTTGCTTGAGCCCAAATATTACATTTTCTTCATGTGAAACTTAATCATTTATTGACAGCTGGGCTTTGATGACAAATGATAAACTTCACAGTCCTAATGAAGCGTGGAATTACATTACCTGATGAGGCAAGAAATTGCATGTTTAGAATGCAAATATGAAAGCCATCTAGTTCACTACGTTATGAGGTGAATCATAATATTATGCAGAGAGATTATCAAAGCTTGTGGTCTAAATGTAATATAGTAACATTAAGGCATTAAAGCATACAACAGACTATACCTGACAGCTGATGGACCACAGGACCGACAAAAAGGCGATGATTTAAGATGCTTCCTGAACAAGTAATGCGCATAGTGTCCCTATAAACAAATCATTTAAATACCCCTCCAAGAAGTCCTTCTGTCTCCAGTGGTCATGTTTGATAAGTGTCTATTTGCAAGAAAACACGCTTTGCCAAAAGGAAGCAAAAGATCAAATTCTGCCATTTGCTCAGAGCACTCCACATGTTGCTAGGAGATAAGGGCCAACAAATTCAAATTTTCTCATTGGTTTAATCCTGGTTAAGGCTAATCTCTGCCCTTGCTGGGCTCAGCCTTGGGAAGCTGGGAGGGCAGACATCTAGAAAAATGTAGGCCATAGCAGAAACAAGAACAAATCAAATTCATTTCAACGTCAACCCCGGAAAGAACTCAGCACATTCATATCAGAATACACAGATATCCACACCTACAGTTATAAATCATTCATTGTCCAAGTGCCAAGACGATAACGTTGATGCAGTTCACTAAAAATGGTTCTTTTTTTTTAACCAGATAGAATAAAAGATGTAGCACAACCTGGGACCACATATATAAAATGATGACAAATGATGACAGTGGAGGCTTTAACTGACTCAAACATGTTAAATTAGCACTTTTTTAACTGTGAGTAGTTACAGTAAGAGGGTAACAGCTTCATATATTATAAATACTATTAACATAACCTAATCGATATCGACTGCTCCAATTAGGTAAGTTGGTTAACCTGGCGCTAGTTCTATGGATCAGTCAAGGTTTTCTTGTGCTCCATATTCTCAACTAACTTTACCTTAAACATCAACCGTCCGTAAAGCAAGCGAACCACATGAGCAAGCTAATAATGTTAATTTTAAAAAGCCTGATATTCTAATACAGCATAGAGGCAAGTGTTCCTCTGCCGTTCACCATACTGTGAAGTTACAACAAACCAAGTTAACGTTACTCTTGTGAAAACATAAAATAGCGCAGAAAGTAAACCTTGAAGACTGACATTAATTTTAGGTAGCATTCTCCATGGCACACGTTGTCATGGCAACGAAACATGAAGTTGCACAAACGTTTTTTTTAACATGATACTAACAGGTAAAAACGTCTAAAAACGATACACGTATGAATGTATCTTGGGTACCATGTGGTTGTAGTTGCTTTAAGAGAATTCAACAAAAGCGTCTTACCTGTCAGAGAAGATCATTTTCATTCAGCAGGTTGGTCTTCACGCACAAAACTTTTTCGGCAAGTGACTAGGGAAAGCGAAGAGGGACAACATTCCAATGGACGAACGGGGCTTCTCCTAATTCAGGGGCTTGCAGCGCCCCTGGTGGCTGTGTCGACCAACGTAAAGTAGACTGTTTTGTAGAAAAACGTGACCTCGACGGGGCTTGAATTTCCAACGTTCCCAATAACCTTAAATTCTCTTACATGCAAGCGAAGGGTGAACCAGTTTTTCCCTGTGGCACCCTGGATTTTTCTTGGTCCTTAGTCTCCATCTAGTGGACAAAACTGGAGGGTTTGTCTAAGTTCTTGATATTGATCTTTCATTTACAATTCATTTAGGAACAATTAAACCACAGTTATCTGTTTAGAAATAAGATAATCATAACCTTAGAGAGCCAACACTTTGCAGTGCTTTGCAGTTTATCAACTGTGATCACAGATTACTTATTAAATATACTGAAAATAGGGTGGTTTTTTATTAATAATTATTTAGAAAACAAAGTGACATTATAAACCAACTTCTTTCTCTTACAATTTGAAATATTTTACCAAGGCATATTGTTAACTCAGCCAGACATTAGAGTGTAGCATGATCTCACCTTGATACTGGCTTTTATCTACAATTATGGTCTGTACCTGCAAGAAAATGTAGAAAAGCATTTTTGAACTACTACACTACTTATTCCAACAATGTAAATGTAATTTTAAATTATAAACTATTTATACTCCAAACTCAGCACAGCAGTCACCTTTTTTATTACTGCTTTAACATTCTTTGGTTTTGATTTAGATATTTTTTATTCTTACTTTTGCCATTATTATACAGTGTGGGACAATAGGAAACCTACTGAAAAAACTATTTAATTGTAGCTCAGAATTGAGCTGTTTGCAGTGGAAGAGGGCCTCTGTAAATTGTTAACCTTAACTCTTATTTGGGCAGCCTGAACTTTAATCTTGGCATTACAAAATGACCAAAAACACCTACAGTGCCTACCATTTTTAGTAAGAGAAGGTAAAGGTGATTAAAATAATTACTTAATATTGAGGTATCAGATTGTCTGTGGACCAATTGAACTGAAACATTTCTGCTCATCCCAGCACACTGGTTGGAACGTAGTCCTTAACTCGCAGCATACCACATTGATCCTCACCCTGATAGGCCTACATCGTCATCTCAGAAATGGGACTCATTAGTTCATCAAAGTAAATCCCTCCGCTTGGCTTTATTCCCAGCAGATTACGGTACGGTCACTCACCCCTTTACAGCTCTCCCCTCGGGCCTCTTTGAACTGCCACAGGATGCTTTTGGTGTGGAGGAAGAGCGCTCGGTCAGTGATGTTGCACACTACCACAAATCCATCTGCCCAGCTCGCACGGCTCATCCAGGATAGATCTGCTGCCTTCACTCTGACACAGCAACGGTGGATGTAGAGATCAAATGCGGGTACAATGTCAATTAACTGATCTGACTACAGAAGCTATGAAAAGTTTTTAACAGAGAATACTTTTTCTCCTACCTACTGCTGAAGAAAAGTGATGAGAAACAATGTAAACATTTGCCAAAATAAACAAGAAGAATAAACAAAAAGAGACAGTAAATTATCTACAGCAGATCAGAGTCTCAGACTTCCTGTTTTTTGGAGTTTTTTAGTCAATCAAATAAAAAAACTGGGGGATGAAGAAAACCACGTGTGCTGACCGTAAATATACTCTGCTGCCATAATAATCCCAACATATACCTTTAAAGGCTGAGTGTGCTCTTAGCTACAGAGTACTATTATACCTATAGCTGTTACACAAAAGTATATATATAGTATGGTGCAGACAACGATAACCACAATTTATCACCTAAAAGGAAACTATTAATCCTTATGTTATTACTACATATTACTTCCATCTGTGAACATGGGTCAAATATTTGACATATTATCAAATGTCTTCCTTCAATCTTTTAATGGTATAAAGAATCTGCAAAGAAATAAGTCAAAATAGGTTTGTTATAAAAAGTATCGTGGTGTGAATCAAATGTTAACTGATGAACATTAATTCAAGTGGAGAGTTCAACACAGTAAATGAAAATGTACAAAGCTTTCTTACCAAGAGGCAATGAACACAGTATGGTGCCAGTTTAGTCAATCAATGGAACAATGATTACTGTAATTGCTGTGGTGCATTATTGCGCAGAGGGCTCAACAAGCTAATTAATTTAGGCCAGAAGTGAAAAGGTTTGAAATTGTATACCTCTTTAAAAACTGTAATTCTATCACTGTTATTCAGCCTGTAAGATAAACATTGATTGATGGTAGAAATGTGCATGTCATTGATTTCAAACCCCAACAGGCTGAAGAGGAGGTTTTGTTGAGTCACCTTAAACTGATATAATATAATTAGTGTGAGGCTAACAGAAACATAGTGGAAAAGCCATGAGAGGAAAGTATGATGATAAATTTGTCTGACACAACATTGCTGGTTTAATAGAGTAGACGTACTGTCATACTTTCCAATGTAACATTTTGTCAAGGACCTCACCAGAACTAGCTGGAGAGACTATGGGAGTAAGAGTATTGTGTGGAGCCAGAGCAGTGACAGTACATTTGGTAACAAAAAGAAAATTTGGCTTTGAAAACAAACCGTGAACTTGATATTTTTTACATTCTGATGTTTTTTGACAATGATAGTGTTCGGATTTTTTTCTTCATGTAACTGTAATTTTTTCAATGACCCTTTCTTCTTTACTCTTGTGAGTTTTTTACAATGTCAGTTTTTTACCATGTTAAATAATAATTTACAATAGAATACCATTATGTTGTTATAAAAAAATCCAGTTGAAAAGCTTATTCATGTTATGTCTCTACTACACATAAGTAACTTTTTACGGTATAAATTCTAGAAAATCTAATCTGAGTCTGGTTTTCCTTAATAATAAATAAATAATATTACAGGATCAGCCTTTCTAAACAAAGGTAGCACCAGGTCTATGTGTCCAGCACAACAAACTGATCATACATGACTTTCCAAAGAGATCTGAGCTCTGAATTTAAAGGCACCCCTCGAGAAAAAAAGTCACTTTAGAAAAGATTCTCAGGATGTTAGGATCCCTAGAAACTGGTGATTTCACTTGTTACGGCTGCAGAATCTACACAAACTATCAAATGTAAGATGTCAGTTGACCTCAGTGAGACATAAAGTTCAGCTTCCCCTCTCTCCCTCCACCACAGCACAAAGAGACTCCAAACTTTGATTTCACAGACTGCTTCACTGGTCAGCTCTCATTTTTCACTCAGTACTTTTCTGTCTTCCTTTTTCATCGTTTCACCAAAGGTCTCACAAGTGTCTCATTATTATCCTGTAATGTTTTACTCCAAGTCTGCTGACTGAAACCTCACAAACCTTATTCAAGAATAAAACATAGCACAATGACCCCTGTCGAAAATAGTGTTCATGTAAGACCTTTTACTTGCTGCTTTAAAAAAAGAAACATGAATTAAAAAAAAAGAAAAGAGCATTGTAATGTAAATAAAAATTTTATCAATGTCCCTAAATAACCAATGAATATTTACTGCATTGAACTGATATCCAACAACAAACCCCACCAGGAATTTGTCTTAAAAGCTCCATTCTCCAGTTTAACAGTTAAGGTAGATCCCTCCTTCTATTGTGAGACTAAATCTAGAACAGAAAAAGGGAACAATTATAAACTATTCCCCTTAAATATGAGACAATCACAACATTGTTTTACTTGCAATTAAACATTTCTAACTAATTTTACAACCTGTTGTCCATTATATCTCGTGGGTGATGTGAGGCAGGAGCCAGTAGTGTCTCCTGGGTAACAAGCCTCAAAGCCAGTCAGTGGGTTGATATCATGTCTGTGCTGCTGACAGACTCCTGCGAGCTGTGTTTCTCTTTCTCTCATGCTGTCCAGACAGTCTGATTCAAACAGTGTTTTGAGAGCATCTTGCTTTTTTAAATGGGTGTTTAATTAAATATATGGTGGTTCAACATGGCTAAAACGTTTGGATTTTGAGCTGTAAACAGAGGTTTTCAAGAAATTCAAGGTCAAGAGGTGTTGCTGGTGGCTTAGTAAACTTGCCAAAATAATATCACATTTTATTTCTGCCCTGAGTGAAGTCTTCCAGGAGGAGCTACCTATCAAGCTGGTTGCTTCCCCATCAAAACTCTTCCAGTCATGGACTGTTATAGATGGTTGAGGTTAAGTACAGAACAAAATTCCTTTGGGTTACAATCATACCTTGAAGACCAACCTTAGGCAAAAAAAAAGCCCAGCCGCTCCTCCTCCCACCTCCAGCTCCTCCAACTCCCTCACTGCTATGAAATGAGAGCTGTAAAGAAAGTGCATTAGAACATCAAAGGAAAGTGCAACACATATGGAAACATGGAGCTACATTCGTTGTGTGTGTTTTAAGTATTTTTGGGAAGGACTTACTTTAACTCTTCAATAGTGTTTGACAGTGACAGTAGCTTTATAGCATAAAACACAATAGTAGTATGTTCTCTAAGGTGTCACAGAGGTTTCAGAAGCAATGACGTCCCAGCTGAATGGTTTGTTTAAGCTAACTTTAGCTTGCGGTTTCATCAATACCTCTTTTTGTGGTAAACAACTTAACTGACTGCCTCGGTGAAAATGTACAAACCCTGTAACTGATCATGAAGCTTTAACGTACCCAGAAATTTGTACTGACTTATTTGTGTATTTAATTATGATAAGTTTGCATGAGTTCATTTTGAACTACAGTATGGTTGATTCACCCTGCAATATAACTCAGGGACATAATTATGCTGTTAATTTTATCAGGAAAAGCTGCAGGGACATTGATTTGTTAATTGCGTAATTATTCACTACATTTACAACAATTGTACGTTACTTACCAGTATTTAAAAAAAGCTTATACATACTATTCATGCCGTCTGTTGGACAGTTTGTTTCAAAATCTGCATTAGTCATCTTCTTCTGCTTCTTAAAAAAACAAGTTCCAGTATGGCCTCCGTTGCTTCCCTCACCACTCAGGTTATATCATCCAACACAAACAAGTTGGATTTATTATCACTGTACCTTGGAGAGGGATTTTGGCATGGTATATTTCAATCATCATCATCATCATCATCATCATCAAGTTTACTCAGAGACGACACAGTGAAATTAGAGTAGAAGATGGAACTCAGAAATATTCATAAGGAGCAAAAAACCCTGTTTTATTCACAGTCCCCCAAACCTGTCAGGACTCCCCGAATAATGGAGAAATACATTAAATCAAAATGTTTTACTACATCTTGTAATGTTAAAATGCATTTAGAAAAAATGCTGTTCAGGAAAATGTAATATTTTATTATAATATTTGAATTACTGGAGACTTGCCACCTTCCAAAGTAAATAAAGGTGAGGTAAAATGTTAGTTATTTTTCATAGATTTTACTTTAATTGATTTATATGTTTGCTACTGTTGCTTTTAGTAAAGGAGCTGAAAAAAATCACAATCCAAACATAAATGGCTGCCATATATATTGAGTGCTGGCTGCATAAAATAGATACACATTTACACTGTGGTGCTGTAAGTGATAAAACACAGTTTCTTTTTCATTTGTTGATCTCCTGTAACATATAGTGATTAATAATGGCACATGGAAAATAATAAGAAAATGTATTTTTTCTTGAATGCATTTTATTGATAGCAATATGGTATGTGCATTTATCATTGACTGTTACAGTAAAAAAAAAAAAAGAAAGAACCAGACTGTTCTCCTGAAAGAGTGACATTAACTATACTTTATCAGTCTTCCGTCATACAATAGGAAATATTATCTACTGATTTCAAAGAAAGTAACATTACATATACTGTATATTTACTACTCTTGTCAGTGCTCAAGAAGTGTAATTTGTGCAGTAATTATTCTAAAAGTTAAGGAAAATCTACCTTAAGCTGCAGAAAGCAAGCAAAGAATATTTCAAAACAGGATATGCTCTACAACAGCAGGTATTATAAACTGAATTATTTCCTCCCAACAGTGCGGCGCTACAAATAGCAAAGACGTTTTTATAATCATCAATATTGAATGATACATATACCTTACACTCTTGTTAAGCCTGAGATATTTGATAAAATAGAAGAGTACAACATTTTGCTGAAACACTGGTGGAACAGAAAGGCTACATCATGTATACACAAACATAATTTATGGTTAAATGTGAAATTTAAACATTCTTGGTTTGTTTGATCTGGATATTAAATCCTCTAACAAACATGAGAATATACATGCGCTGTTGAGCTCTTACACTGGATATAGTGCCCTCACATTCTGTACCACTCTGGTCAAAAATCAATAAGATTCACTGCTGCTTTTCATAAAGAAAAGCTAACGAGACACATAATTATATCAATAATCAAAGCTGTGATAATTGCCTGCAATCATTTAGTAATTAAAATGACAAATATAGTAAAATAAAGTTCTATACAGTTACACATGTATACATATGAATAAGGTAAATACAGTATTTACCAATATCAAAGTGCTGTGTATATTCAGAGCTATGTTGACCTAAAAAATCCACTCAATAAAGATGCAAAGTGAGATCAATAAACATCAACTACAGCATCCTCTTTGTACAATATAGCATATAACACCAGGAATGTGATCTTAGGAGGTCTGAATGTAAATATGGTAAGTAAATCATCAACAGAAAAAATATGATATGATACAGTGACAATTACAGCATCGCCTCACTTCTATAACTAGGCTGCAGAAACCCAACAACTGTTTGATTTGCCTTTTTTTACAAAGAGATATGGTTCACAATACGCAGCATATAGTATGTAACGGAAACTCTTTTGAATCGTTTTTTACACTCTCTGCTCAGCTGATCAGTTGAAGTCTGCAGGGATAATAATTGCTCCTGCATTTCACACATAAGTATTGTTTCAATATGTTTGGCTGCCTTTGGATGGCAGCACAGTGATGTTATTGCACACCACAAATTAGGGCTACTTTCAGATTTCAGAATGGAAAAGCTGCTAAAGAAAAACTGTATAATGACACACAAAAACAGTATATTTGTGTCCATGGTTAAACTCCATTCACCTCAGCTTAGAAGTTATGTTTCCTTGACTTGAGAGAGTGTCTCCTCTTCCTCTTCCTGTGGCACTGCTCCCTCCTCTCTGGCCAGGGGAAACCACTCTCAGCGTTCCTGTAAGCCTCATCGTACTCATCGCTGTCAGAGTCCACCTCAGCTGCGGGAAAGACTTTGTCTGAGAAAACGTCTTTCAGCTTGGAGGTGAAGAATGCCTCGAGGCTGCTTCCTGCCTGGGCCACCTCGGAGTCAGGCTGTGGTTATAACAGAGAAAGAGCTGTTACACTCAGATCAGTGATGGTAAAGTACTGACTGGTGATGATGATTGTTCTTATAATTGAAACTAGGATTAATTGTGATTATGAGACAAATTGATAATTTACTACCCACATACAGGATATACGTTCTTTACTTACATAATTGAACTTTGCACAGTTGCGGAACATGAGATAGACATCAGCAACAAACTGGTCTGCTGAGTTATAATGTCGGGTGTTGCTCTTGTTGAGTTTGGCCCTGATCACAGACAGGTCCATAGGCCTCTTAATGATCTGGTAGTAATGACGAGCCTGCATGAAAAAGCGGTGACATTTAAGACTATTTTAGCTCAAATCCACCCTGCTACTTTACCATTCCCTTTAACTCATTCCAATGTAATGGTCTTATAAGTCTTTCTGGATTCAAAGATCATCAAATACATTTTCTGCAGATTGCATTATATGACAAATAGAGCAACACTTATGTCGGGTCAGAATCTTAATTCAAATCAGGCAATCCTACTTCCTGCCAAGGATAAAATATGCTTCACACAATGATGGGGTAGGCAATGCACATACAAACTGTAGAGTCTTGATGGTGTCTTAGATTAACTATGGTTGCAATTTCAACTTCACTGGACTCAAGAGGAGGTAACCTACAGTTAAAGGTGCCCTGTGGAGTTTTCAACCACTAGCAGCACTATGGTGCAATGTTTGGGTCCCCTTTGTTTGTATCTCGTGCACGCTCCCGAGGATACACATGCATGCCTGTAAACATGCAGCGATGCTACACACATTTCTGCCAATAGTTTAAACCTATTTCACTGATCGACAATTGGCGATGATAATACACCAAGAAATGCTGCACTGCACCAGTGAAGGCAGAGAGGAAAGAGAGGCTACTAGTCGATGTACACAGATATTAGCAATACATACATTCAAATATTTAAAAAATCCGTTTTGCATATGTTTAATGAGGAAGGAAATGCATGCAATGCGTGTCAGGCCTCAAGGACTTTTATTGTGTGTATAACTCAACAGGGTACCTTTAAGTCCTCAAACCCTAAGATATATATTAGCAACCATGAGAAAAACTCGTCATGATACTGCTGTGTTCCTGCAAGTATAATGACAAATAATTGAGATAGTGAAAGTGAGTTTGCCTTTACTGGAACTGCACTGTAGGAAAAGGGTGATCACTCACAAGTGGACTGACTGGCTCGTGGAAGGGAGCACTCAGGATGTTACTGAGGATCAGAAGAGTCAGCCGCTCACATTTCTACAAACAGTGGACCAAACATGAAAGAAATGTGTTATGAATGCAGGGAAAGAAACACTCAAACCAGCGTAATTATCATTAATGCAGCTAATGAAATGACCTACTCTCTGGTCACATGCAGGCAGTCCGTGTGCCAATGTGTGTTCTCCGGATGTTCTCTCATTTTCACAGTCGTACTCAACCTCTGGCTGCACAACATCTCTGCACAGGCTGCACACCCAGTCGCCTCTGAACAAGGTAAGAAACAGCATCAGGTTAACAACAGCAGCTCCAAATAAACAGTCTGATAGGAGGTGAGAGGATAACGTTGAATGTGCTGTATACATTTCAGGTTACAGTATAGGAGGCTTACGAGGGGAAGCTTAGCAGGGACGGGATATGGCAAGACAGATGAAAGACTTTTGGACAGCGGTCACAGCACAGCAGGTCCCCTCCAATTAGACACACAGCACAGAAGTCCTCATTCTCCATCTCTGCGTTGTCCTCGTCAGGCTGGACTTCCTCTGTACCTCTTTGAGAGACAGGGTTTGCAATAAGAAGCGGCCTCTGACCAGGACCAACATGAGACTCCTCCTCAAGGTCAGAGCGAAGTGGTTGTGGGTCGTCAGTTGTCAGTTCAGGTTCAGATTCAACATCGAGCTCAGACTCCACAGAGCCCTGAGAGTCTGGAGGCTGATCGGACACAACATCAGAATCTGTCTCGGCCTGAAAACCGGGATCATAGTCAGGCTGGACATCTGACTCTGTTTCAGCATCGCCTGATTCCGCATCAGCGCCCGGCCCTTGGCCGTCCTCTGATCCTGCTCCTGCATCTGATTCTGGGTCTGCCTCATATTCGAGACTTGGCTCTGAATCCCCTGTAATATCAGTTTCACCACAGAGCCCCGTTTCTCCTGCAGCCACTGCTTTTTCCACAGCCAGACGTTCGAGTTCAGCCTCAGATGAAGACTCTGCATTTGGGTCAGAGTCTGGTGACGCATCCGTGTCTAGCTGTGGGTCTGGATCGGCCCAAGAAACAACTGCATCTTCTGAGACTGATCTGAGATCAGAGTCAGAGTCCAGGTCCAGTGCAGAGTAACTCTGTGGCACATATTTGGGGTCAGTAGATGTAGTAGAAGATGTCAGCGTGGATGCTTTACAAGAGCTGATTGTCCCTTGGCTGTCAAACTCACGGGTGGTTGAGTGTGTGGTAGACTGATTACGGTTCTGACGCTCTGCATATGGTGGCACTGTGAGTGAGATGGGGATCCTTGTGGTCTCAGAGCCTTCAGCTATCCCCTATGTTTACAACAGAGAAGAGAAGAGAAGCAGTCTTACAAGCCTTAAGCATTTCTGATTAAATATATTTTTAATATTGGCTACTGAACATAATTTGAACAGCATGTTAATTAGAATCACTTGTGATTTCTAAGATAAAATAATAAGTAGTAGCTATCATTCAACACCACATCAAACAAATGAAATACTGTAGGTATGAAACCCTGCATTTTTAGATTGTACGTGGTCTAAGCTGCCTTCCTAGACGCAACACAGTGTACTTTTTTGATACCTTTCTTAAGCAAAAGTTCTCAAATGTTGAATGTTGTCTGAACACAAGCAGCCAGACAAAAACTCTGCCTGAACAAAATACGGTAAAACGTTTGAGTACATAAATGCGTGAAGAACTTGACTTGACAGCTTTTAGATATTTGCTACAGACACATTTTGGTTTGTGTTTTAAAAGTATTGAGGTTCAAAACTCATTCTTATACATGACAAGGTGATATAACAATATGATGTCTTATTATTTAAGGTTTTTTTGTTGTTTTTTAATTAGAAAATACACTTGTTTACTTTAATAATTGTATCCTGTAAAGTTTCTACTGCTGTGAAAATATATAGGGTATTAGACCGTTATAAGTAATAATAAGCCATCCATTATTATATCATAGTCATTATGATTTGACATATAAGAACAAATTACCTTTCCTTTACTGAAAGCAAAGAAATGAGACATACTTCAGGCGATGCATCGTGCCAGGGTTTCTGCTGCTGGGGAGTTTGGCTCTTCTCCGTCCCACTGGCAGGTAAAGGGTCACTCTGCCGTCGTCCATGTGGGGGGAGTTGAGACACAAGTATTTTGAGACGCTCTAAACAGACAACTGGAACCCGGGGCCTTTCTGAGTCCTTCTGAGCATCTGTGTTACTTTAGAGGCAAGTAGAAAATGAATGATTAGAACCATACTTTATTTTCATGATTTGCTCATGGACAGATGATTTGACTTGACAGATGTCACACACCCGTCGTGGCTGTTTCTTGACACCCTGCATTTCTCCTTGGCCTCAAAATCAATCTCTTCATTGACATAAGTAAAAGAATGATCTAAAAAAAAAAGAAAGATGGTGAGCATGTATTTGTGGCTTTAAAAAATAACTGAATGGTAAAATAGACAGACACATTTTTTCCAGCACCTGGCTCTGTCTTATAGGACAGTAGAGGAGACCGCTGGCCTCTGTAGGGGACCGTGTCGGTTGACGTTTCCTTGACAACACAAAGCACCCCATCTGAAGCTCTCCTCTGTCTGGGATCCATACTTGCATGCTGAGAACAAAACAAACATGTAAAACTTACAAGGCTTCTTACAAACTTCTATAACAGAAGAAAAACAGCCTCATTAGTGTAACTTGACCATGGCACCTTTATTTAACCAAACAATGACTTGCAACAAATTTATAGCAGGAGATCTTTTTTTAAAAGAGTACTCCATTACTAGCGTCGCACTTCTGTCACATTATCAAACTCACCACGTAGTTTTTTTTATTAGTTTTTTTATTCCATGCAGTCTTCTTCCTTGTCGAAACCTACATTACTCGCAATGACACTCTGGTGTGTTATGCTAGTAGTAGCTAATCACACAGTTCCCTCTGGAACCAAAAAAAGCTTTAAACAACAGTTTTTCGCATTTCTGCTGTAGTAGTTCTCTATGATCTGTAAACACAATTTAAATGGATCTTGTGGGGAAATTCTTTTCCCAACTACTACCAATTTGTAGACAATATTAAACCAATGCCCTGGTCTAAATCTGAATAGACCTGAAACAGTTAGGCAACAGTTAGGCAGTTCATTTTTCAAGCAACTATTCCAGTTCCTCAATTGTGAGGATTCCTTGTGTGTCTTTGTATTATGTGACAGTAAACTGAATCTCTTTGGGTTTTGGACTGTTTGTTGCAATCTGAGGACATGACTTTGGGCTCTGAGAAGCTCTGATGGAGATTTTTTTCACTATTTTCTGACATTTCATAGATGAAAGGATTAATCAAATAATTGCAAAAAATAATCGGTGGAACTGTGTTTGACAAGAGAAATTTGTTTGCAATGCCAGAGCTCAACAACAGCAACAACAACAACAACAACAAGTGTGATCACCTCCATTTTCTCTGTCTGCTGAGCTTCGTTCCCGCCCCATGTGTGATTATATTCTGATGCAGGGTTACCTTATTTGCAGCTCCTGTCTCTGGGCCATGAGTGTATCCTGTGGGCCTCTCAGTGTAAGGGCTGGTGGGGGGGGCTGCCAGTTCTGCCGGGATGCTCTGGGAGCGCCTCTTCCTCCTCAAGCACACCAAACTAGGGCTGAGCCTGCTGCTCTGCACATCAGATACACACTCGTGGGCTGTGACGGACACCTCCAGGGATGTGGCTCTCTGTCAGAAATACAAACATACAAAACTGAGCAGTGATTCAAGCTTCATCACATGCACAGATGCCCCTGTTCACACCATTAACAACAGAAAGGAGAGAAAAGGAGTGTGGATGAGTGTGGACGTGTGCAGTGAAAACAACCTTGAGTGTCACACAAGCACACACGCACAGTCACACACTAAATGAACAAAAACATCATTCAGAGCCTATTCTGGGACGAATTCAAAACAACTCAATCCTTACAAACATGGAGAATGGCCCACACAGCTGTACTGTTATCATACAGGCAATGAAAGGTTTGGTTTCAGCACCAATTATCATATGTAAATTCACTATCAAGGGTGCAGTGTGGCCCTTTGATTAAAGCAGAACAGCAAATCACTTGCTACCACTCTCTTCTTCTCTCTTATATTACAATTTAACTAATGCAAGTGTCCTGAAAAGTCATTTAACACGTCCCTCTTTCCTCTCTTTTTTTTTTTCTTTTTCTAGTGCACCATCATACATATTCAGGCCAGGCTGCCACCGACCACGTGCTCCTAAGTTTCATGCGATTAAAACACTTACCTGATCCATGCCCCTTGGGAGAGGTATGCAGGATTCCAACTGTGGAGGAAAATAGACTATAATCCTTCTCTCTGGAACGATGGGGAGGTGTGGGAGTTTATCTCAAAGTGCAAACCAGAACTGAAATCAAACTGGCAGCTCCCTCTATTCCCTTAGTGACTCATTAATGACATGTTAAGTACATAAATGACTGCACCCTAAGTGGTTTTATGACGTTTTCAGATGCCGTGACTTGAAAATGCAAATATAATACATCTTTGTGTTTGTACTGTAAGCGTGCACCCTGAGAAGGTGATTATGTGGCAGCTCAAACCTCTGGCAGCAAGGGTGATTATGATGAACAGTGCTCTCCTGGTTTTGGGATGCATCGCTATGAAGTGCTCAGCTTTAATTGTCAGAGCAGCTCTTTGTTTTTTCCTGTCATCCTTTGTTCATAAAAGCAGGAGCACTTTTCTGTTGCACCATCTGTTTTCAGACTAGCTGTCAACTGTGGAAAGCGATCATTCTGGCATTAAAATAAGGTGCTGCTTTAGTTTGAGTCGTTTTCAGATATTAATTAAACTGCCTCAAACTCAACAATCCCTTTAACTTCAACATTTCACAAACATACTATAACCACTTACCATTTGTAAAACATTTTCCCTTAAATGCCTTTGAATAAGGTATTATTGCCTTTGTCTTTTGTTGTTTGTCTGTTTGAACACCTGTGCTTTATAGGAAATAGGGTTGACTCTGACTAATACATTGTGGTTTTTAAAAGGTGTGTATAAACAGCGTTGTGTGGTTTACCATGTGATGAGTTGTGAGTTGGGTCCAAATTAGTCTAAGACCATAGAAACTTTGCAGACCACGTGTGAAATACTTTTTTTTTTTCAAACTGAGGCGCACAGGTCCTGCTTTGATCTCTCAGTAGTGAAGCAAAGTTCACTTTTGTTCACTGTGTTGCTTTACAACAGCTGTCACTTTATGAAACTGATTGCAACCTGAACAGTTTAGTAGTATTACCGACCAATATAAGCTAATCACAAATATACTGCTATTGCTGTCAGTGTTGGCAGATACATAAAATGTTTTACAGGCTGCTTTTTAATGAAAGGTAATCCCTTATTTTTCATGAATGAAATTTTATTTTTGTATCTAACATGTGATACATTCTTCAGTCTCCCTGCATCAAGTACAATTTGTGAAACTGTAATATAGATTTGCTCATGCAGTTTATTATAAATAGGCTATATATTAGGCACAACTTGTGCTTAAATTAAGTCAACCCCTTTCAGCAAAATCTTATGTGAAATAAGTATTGACTCCCCAAGTTATTACAGCTTATGCTTATGCATAATTCTAATGATTAATTGCTAATCCTTTTTTTTCTGTCATTTGCGGATATTACAGAGTGCAAAGTTACTCTATGGTCAATTGTATTTTGTATTTTGTATCATGTGATACGATCAAAAGCTCGAGCTACTGAGTGGACCTTGTGGTGAGACTAACTGTAAGCTGCTGTTTCCCAGGTCAAGAATGAACTTTGAATGTATTTTTGTTGTCTAGTTTTAGTTATTGATTATAATAATTTTATTCCCAGTAAAATGTATTGTTGTTTCAGTACATATGTTTGCCAAAAACAATCAAATTAGAGGGATCCTTGCTTTTTAATGCTCTCACCCTGCCGTCTCTGTGGTCTCTGAGCGTCAGTGCAGGTCTGTTCCTCTGCTGCTCTTTTCTCAGCTCTGCTGCAGGAGGAACACGAAGCTGCAGACGCTGCTGTTGGGCGGGATTCTGCTCCCTCCTGTCCTGCTGCAGCTCCCCAGCGAGCAGCTCTCTGCTTTCAACCCCCGCTGTTTGTCCACGAGCCGCCTCCATTCTGCGTCTCTCCTCCCAGTTCTCTTCAGTCATCACAGCTCTGTTCACGGCTGTGCAGCTGAGATCCTGCTGCACAGCTGTGCTGGTCGACAGCTTCCCCTGACACTGGCCTGGCCTGCTACGGTCTGTGCTTGGCTGAGCTTGGCTGTCTGGTAGAGCTTCTCTCTGGTGTTGGTGATAGAGATAAGATTTCGTCTGAGACTCAGAGGCAGTAGCTTTTGGCTGGGATGTAGATCCTCGCCTGTAGTTGAGCTGGATGGGTCCCATGATTGGGACAGGTGATGAAGTGGGAGGGATCGAGCTGTCCGGGTTCCAGCACCTCTGGGGCGGCTGGCTTTGGTGCAAGGAAACAGAGATGAGGGCAGGCTGAACACAGCTGGAGTTATAAAGTGTGGCTTCCAGCTGGCTTTTGTCCAGACTGGACATATCTTGCTGAGAGGGAATGCCATGCAGGCAACACATCTGGGGCTCACAGCAGGCCTGGTAGCCACAGCCCGGCTCTCGTCCTCTGTGACACGCAGATGGCAGCGCCAAGCAGGCAATGGGCTGAGGCCTGAGAATACTGGAGCAGGCCAAGCCCTGAGGATACGTGCAGTTTCCCCCTTCAACAGTCAGCTGGCCTGCAGAGCACCAGAGTCACATTAAGAGCTCTATTCAAAACAACATGTCATGCAAATAATATTATTATTAATATTACTAAACTTTAAACTTCAAATGATTTGTTTTAACTATGTAGAAGAAAGTAATTTTTGAATGATAACGTATCTACTTGCAAAAGAAAAAATACTGATAGTACTATATTAGAAACAAATTCACTAGCATTACAAAATATGCTTAAAACTCACAGAATCCTGTCATGCAAAAAGTAAAATTGTATTCTAATTCATTAACATTTTTTATTGTGTGCTTATTTCCAGTTTCCATTTTATTCAGTATTTAACTTGCAATACTGTAATATGACCAACTTGCATTAATAACCTTCATTTTACCTAAAGAAGAAATCTGCTTCGTCCAATAACTGGCATCCCAGTTGAATTTGATCTTGAACGGACTCCAAGAGTCTGAGTGGAGCGACGACTCAAGCAGTTGCTGCATCTGGAGTGAAATCTGAAAGAAGAATATATTTTCTATTTTCTATTAGAAAAACAGCATACTGGGTTCATCATTTGTTTTAGCATCACCAGTGAGTATAACTTTAGGTTAAAAGAGTATGAAAGTGATTTAGTATTGAATTTCCATAAAGTTACAGGCATCAAAATAAATTTACAATAATGGTCAAAGTTTTGGCCAAGATTTCCTGACTTTTTGACCTTTTTATGGTGTCCAAAAACTGGATTCTGCACATCCAATCATACAACTTGTCTTTTGTTAAACCATCTCCAATCCACTCTTTATAACACAGGCTTTCTGTTTAAAAATTAAATATTTGTAGTTTCTCCAGAAACACAGAGGACATAGTACAGCTGAGTAGTACTCCTTGTGACTAGTAAACTTTACATATATAATTTGAGGCGTTGTATTTTTTTTTTTAAAAGAGGAAGATTTAAAATAGGTCTGTGTGTGAGACAGTGGACGCCTGTCAGCATACCAGAGCCCTGCTGAAGAGCACCGGGCCTCTGCAGTGGTGGGTCGTAGCCCAGGTGATGAACTTCTGAACATGGTCCAGCTGGCCACATATCTCTATTGCCCCCTGCAGCTGGTCCTCCAGACGATGCCGGAAGTCCTCTGAGATTTTCTGTAAAGAAACCCATAAAAATGCATCCAGTTACGTGTAATTACTGGTACACAGAGAGCCATGGCTGGACTGTGGGCTAAATCAATGGCTCTTTTTATTTGACAGATGTAGTTCCTGAGATGTTGGCTTAAGCAGTTTTGACAGATTATTATGGGTTCTCGTTTGCTTGCTTTCAGGACTGATTACATCACGGCGGTTACTGATTCTTTGCATGTAGATTCACGGCTGGCTGAATGATAAGAGGGAAAGAAAACGAGAGAAAGTAATTACCTCCAGTTGCTCTATTAATAGGTTAGCTCGTTTGTTAAGCTCGTTCATCATAATCATCTTTGCCATTTTAATCTGGTTCTCTGCTTTCCTGTGTGCAATCTTTACGCCATGAAGTCTGCGAGGACAGAAAGGAGGAAATAAGTGCCTCAGTCCCGACAGAAATCCCAAAAGCAGAAAAAGAAAGCAGTATTTCAGACATTAACTTATGCATTAGTTTGCTATATTTCAAGATGCTAAATTATTGACCATTTGTGGCAGCAATTGCTCAGACTTTGGACAATGATTAAAAGTCTAAACCAACCTGTCCTCTATCTGTTTAGCATTGTTCTCCACTGCAGACCTCCTCTCTTCCACCTGCATCATCAGGCTCTCAAACAGCCACTGCTGATCCTGTAGGGCCTTCCCGATCTGTACCACCCTGAACATGTGAGAGATCACAGCAATGACAGAACGTTCACTAATTTATTCTTCGGGTGCGAAGAACACCAGAATTAAATTTGTTTCCCCTGGGGACAAAACATTATGCAGGTGACCTTAGAGGCAGCTACTGTACTGAAACATCACAGAAAACAAAAGCGTATGAATACTGAATAGGTATTAGGCCAGGCCAAGGATAGTGTATGCAGATACTCATGATAAAAGTGACAAGGCAGTTAAAGAGAGTTGTTGCTCAGAGGAAGTTTTAACCTGTGGTTAGCCCTTCTCTGCAGTGTCCTTGTGCTGTGTATCTGAGGACTGACCTGTGGTTTTTGTGGGAGGACAGGTGACAGCTGCTACAGCACAGAAGGTCACATGACTCACAAAACAGCTCCAAGGGCTCCTGTCTGTGAGAGCGGCACATGAGGAGGGAACAAGGATACGACCCCGGGCCTAAAAAACAGACAGACGGGGGAGGGGGGAGAGAGGAGAGAGAGGGAAGAGAGCACAGAGCATTAGCAACAGTCGACAAGCAATTCACACCAACAGCGAGAGGGGGGGCCATCAGTGTGTGCACAGCATGTGATGAGAACAAACACTAACAGACAGTTTAATAACTTAAAATGTATCAAACGACCAGGCATGCAACTGTTTGAAATTTATTAGAGGAACTAAATAAGGTTTGAGTAAAGCTAGAATTAGTCTCTTGTAGATGCTCGGAAGGCATGCAGCATCTCACACAAGTGTCTTGTTGATGAGTCATTCATGCCATATTTATCACTTTTACAATCTCATGGCGCCTCGAAACTTGCAATGTTTTTAAATAGTGTGCTTTTTTTTCGAGTAATTAGAATAGGAGCCTAAAGCGTTTCTGTAAAATACACTCGATCTAATTTTGAGAGTAAAGAAACAGTTGAACTGTGTTTTCTTCTGCTGACTGGTGTAAAAGCGGCAGGGGTTATGTGTTATGTTTTATGCTAGAATACATTTTGGCCAAGAAATTGTCCGACACATAACCCCCCGTAAAACAACATTTCATTTTTACATTTCAGTTTTCAGTGAGCTTTAGAAGTGCTTGTAGGTAGATTTTGTTACCTTTGGACAGAGCCAGGCTAGCTGTTTCCCCGTTTCCATTCTTTATGCTAACCTAAGCTAACTGGCTGCTGGCCTTAGCTTCATGTTTACTGTACAGACCTGTATCACTTTTCTCAGCCAGAAAGGGAAGAGGCATGTTTTCTATGATGTGGAACTAATTATTGTAACACTCATCCCCCCTGTTTTGGGTGTGGTTTGACTAAAATGAAACAAAGGGATGATTTTTGACCCTTGCAAGGAATTTGGGGGAAAAGTTTTCCAGTATTTATTGATGACTGCTCGTCTGTTTTGAAGATGAGGAGACATATTTTTAAGATTTCAGTTGTATATTCTGTAACTGGATTATTTTTGTGGTAATTTTCCTTTTGAATAATCTGTCATTACACCTATTATATGTTTATATTCACATTTCATAGTATAGTTTTATATAGTGCTACAAGCGGACTCTGATGAGTTATATTGTCAGGTAAAATTTAAACTACACATTTTGAAACAAAAACAATAATACGATTGTGAAATAGGTTGCAAGTTGAGGTTGCAACGAGACAAAGGATGTAAAAAGACAAGTATGTAAGTGAACAATATCTGTGCTGCCCAATAGGCCTTTGATACATCAACAGTCGCACACATACACACAAATATTTTTCACACATTTCTAAATAGGTCACTTTAGAAACTGTTGGCCCACAGAACGCCTGTCTAACAATAGCCTAGGCTAATGAACGCAGCCCTACTGCTCTCTGCTGGCCAGCTCACCTCAGCCAACCCCCCCTCTGCCTGCACATCATCACAGATCTCTGTGGTAGAGAGCTGAGCATCACCTCATATGCATCAACCCCGATCTGACTGACCACATCCTGTCTGTCAGCGCAGTCACACAGCTTTTCTCACAAGTACACAAACTAAACTGTAACACTCCCACATCACAATAAAGTTGTTAAAGACGTACCCGTTATGATTTGTCTGCAAAAGCAGCTGGCAACAAAGCTGCCAGCCATTCTTGAGGGCCTTTAAATAGCAACACACTAATATTAGCAAAAATGAAATCATTTGAGCACTTTGGAATCTGGGCCACGTGTAAAAGAGAGATGGGATCTCCAGGAACTATTATCAACCGTCACCACTGTCATGCATTATTCATTGCAATGGTTCCTACTGAGACATCTTTAACAAACAAACAGAGCACCAGAGGGAAAACAAAGAAGCCAAAACAGTCTTTTCAGGCCTTTAAGGTGACAGAGAGAGAGAGAGA
Source organism: Nannoperca obscura (assembly GCA_036024295.1). NCBI lineage: Eukaryota > Metazoa > Chordata > Actinopteri > Centrarchiformes > Percichthyidae > Nannoperca > Nannoperca obscura. Next base: position 35,356 of record JAVQJL010103119.1, read on the forward strand.
CTGTGTAGCCCCGCTAATAATGTGTCATACTGGTCTGGAAAATGGAGGTAACAAAGTCTTGAAATATGTAAATATCTTGCCTTGTCCAGTCGGAGGCAGGGAGCTGGAGCCTCTCTGGTGCAGGTCAGGACACTGGGTGGCACTGGACCTCTGTTGTTGGTGCAAGTCTGTGTACTGGGAAGTCGTAGGCGCCCTCTGATGCTGATGCACATCTGTGCACTGGTAACACAACCACTTGTTGCAGACTGTACACAGGCTCTGTGCAAGTGTCGGCACTGAACACTCTGAGCAGCTCTGAAAGTCACATAGGTGTTTAAAATAAACAATGAACACTCTTTCTCTCTCACACACACACACACACACACACACGGGCCCCTGTGATAAACAGACGAGGTGGCATATGTCAGAAACATTTGTGTTGCTGCTTTACTTTGGGCAATATCACACTTCCAAGAGTTGTCATTTGCTCTCATGCTCAGAATTTACAGAATAATATGAGAGAAACTAACCATAAATATTTAAACATTAAAATGTATGTAAATATTAAAAAGGAACAACATAAAATCTGTTCAAATAAATGTTTTTATGAAATATATGATCAAACTCTTCTTAGCCCCTTGGGTTTACATCTGATTTTGTGTCTGATACAAGCAAATAAAAGAGCATGAAAGCTGTCAACAGAAATATAGTTTAGTAATTCAGACGATGCAAAGCTATTTTCACCTAAGTAATACTTTATTAATCCCTGTGGGGAAATGTATCCTCTGCAGGGGAAAATTCCTTCCAATTTAGAAGCAGTGAATTGCACATTGGGACCAAATCTAGTTTTAAAACCCTATTTTTTGCCTAAAGGCAATGGCAGGGGTATTCCTATTAGCAATATCATACCTAATATCAAACATATGAAGCATGCCAACTCTTCACAGAAAGGCCCCAAATGCCCTAAAGGGGTTCAATCACAGGATCATCAGAAACTGCTGCACAAAAAGAAACATCCTCCTATCGCTAGCTGTGTCAGAAAAGAATAATCAGTTCAAATCAAGATAGGAAACAATGCTGAAAGAAAAACCTTACCTTCTCCATTTCAGTGTTTTGAGAGTGGAGCTGTTGCCTGCTGAGTGGGAGGGAGAGGAGAGCGAACAGTCTGATGCCTCAGCAGCAAGAAACACTGAGGCTTCTACCTGAGGCAGGAAGCAGTATGCACCGAGAGGTGGCCCCAGAGGAGACGCCTTACATGACAGCCTCACTGTGCTCTCTCCTCCCCCAGTTCATCCATGTGTAGGACCCAAGCCTCTCTGCAGCGAAGAAGAGGAGTGTTGCATTCAAATTCCTCGCTGGAGCAGCCGCCAAAAAAGAGAGAAAATCTAATCCTTTTTCTTAAATAAGCCTCTGCATAATAATTGGGAATTAGGGAGATAAGATAATTATTTTTTTGTAGGGCAAAATATCCCCGGAAGCCCTTTCCAAAATGGAGGAAGGAAGACCAAGTGACCTACAATGAGGAAGGAGAGAGAAATTGTACTGTAAGCAACTTTTAGTTGTTTGGAGCAGGCAGCGTGGGGCAGGATTAGGTGATGTTTGGCACAGGTTGTGTCGGGCTGTGTTGGGCTGGGCTAGGATGGGACCGTTGTGGCCTCCTTCCCTTTGTCAGCACGAGGAGGGGACAGGTCCCAGTGGAGCTCCACGCAAACGTAACACACTGAAACCGGGTCAGGCTCTGATAAGCTCCAGATGGGACTAGGATATACTCGTGCAATTCCCTCTAACTCTGTGAAATCAATTAAGATTTTAACTCAGCATGTCAGAGAAATGAACAGCACACACTGTAAGATGAACGAAATGGAGCTAAATGCAAAAATTCAAACACAGAAAGGATAATACTCTGACAGTGTATCTGCAAAATAACTTAAATTAAAAAAACAGTTGCATGACAGTATGAAAGTTGAAAAAGGGAACCGGGTAACGGGGTTGTGAAAAGCATTCGAAACTTAAAAGATAACACTCGCCATCAAATATAGCCCAGCATCAAACAAATCACAAGTCTGCCTAACAACAACCCCTGCAGCCTGACCTACAAATCTGACAACTTTCTCATCCTTGGGTGCTTCAGTGGGGGGCGCAGAGCACTCCCATTCCCCATTGTGCACTCAAAGACCCAATTTGAAACACAATTAGTCAGTCGTAGTACTCTCTGCCTCTGACTCACTCAGCTCTATAGCATTTTCAAACGGTGCACTTGCTTTCACTGCACCTTCATAGCATTTATCGTTCAATAGAAAGCCTGCCCTGCTAAGTGAAGCTGGCACTAGATACGCATGCCATCTCAAGAGATGTCACCATAATAGAAACCTGCACAGTGATCTCTCCCTTGAAAGCAACCCCCTATGTAACATCTATTAACACAGAGGAGATGAGATCACTGAGAAGAGATTATCTTCATCACTACTCTTAAGTTATTAAGCCATTTGACTATTTCTGGCCTCACCTTACTTGACGACTCTCTGTTCTGCAGAAGATATCCATCGACAGAAGAAGAGAAACGTCTTCACTTGCCTTCTGTTTGCAAATAACTCCTTAATAAATGAATAAAAAATAACAACTGCAACAAAATGATGTTTATCTCCTCGTGGGGTGCTTGATCTGTTGACGGGATCACACCATGCGCCTCCTGTCAAATGTTTGAAGACGATTCACGGCACTTTTACTTTCTGTTTGCTGCGACACCTCACTTTTATGCACACAGTTATCTCTCATTTAAAAGCTTTATATGAAACAACTCTCATTATTAACTTTAAAGGGCCATAAATAATTATTTGGGCACTAGGTGGCAGAAAAGTCCAAAAAAGCTGACAGACATATTATCGCTTTGTAAAGTTGTAATGGTAAACTCAGTGGTAAAACATTGCCCATAAGGCCAGTGTTATACTTCAGAGCGGACACGTTCGTGTGCGGCTGCGGACACCACGTAAGCGGAGCCGTAGCGGACTGCTCTGATGACGCAAATGACATAGTGCGCACACTAGCGGACGGCTGCGGACACGCGGACGCGGAAAGTATAACACTGGCTTAACACACACACCACAGATATAATTGCTGGACATTGGACAAGTGGCACACAGTGGGCTTGGAAACGAGGTTATTGAGAGCAGCAAGGCTCAGTTTCTCTGTTGGTTCGTCACTGTACGTCATGCCTTCCATTTAATTCAATATTAACATAAAAACCATATTGATTATATTGATTAAAGTAGCTTAAGTTGTATTTAATTTAATTTAGTACATGTATGATCTCATGTTTATCTAAACAAAATTTTATTAAATAAATAAATACATTTTATTGCAATTTGTTATATTCAGCAAAAAAACATGGTGCAGCTGGAGTTACTGTGTAGCACTGAGGACGGGCATGTCAGCTATTGTTTCTGATCATTTCTGGGTTTTAAACAAGAGATATCCTCTCTAATAAATTCTTAAATTATGATTTGAAAACTGATTTTGATGGGTTTTGTACTAAATATCTTAAATTTGAGACTTTTAGGAAAACAAATATTACTCTAAATTAAATCTACTTAAGGGTATATTATTTTATTCCTATAGTATTTCACCACAATAAAAGGTTTTGAAACAGCATTTAGAGGGATGGAGAATTTATAGAATATATGCCGGGTAAATATATTCAGAGACATTTACAGGCTTTCTTAGTAGCTACTCAAACATTTCATCAGTGAGTGGGGTAGCACTGGAGGAATTTGTATTAGTGCACCAAGTCATGTCAATTTTATTTTTCAGCCTAAAATCACGGGAATAACTCCCCCAAAACCTTAACAAAAATACAATCAAATGTGCCCCTCATAATGCCTCCTACATCTGATACTTGTTTCCCTTTTGTAGTGAAGTTAAAACGGAACTTTAATTTCACCGTTAACATGAACGAGGTTCATCTGATTATTTGCAAATATCCAGATTATGATATAAGGTGTGTTTCCATCTGTGGCTTTTAGAATACACTGCAAATATCACAGTGAAACAATACAATCCCGTTTGAACATTACATTGAAGTCATGGGAAAGCCGCCATGAAACTACAGTTTTGAGTTGTATTCTTCACTGCACAAAGCTGTGGGGATGTGTGATTTCCAGAGCTTTTCCTTGTGGCATCTTACACGTTTGGCTACCTGTTCCATCTGTTCGTGACTGTGTCAGTGTGACAGCTCTTTATTAACGCGCCTTCGCTTAATAACAACAAGCCTGCCAGTCAAACTGCAGAGCGCCTGCCCCCGCGTCCTCCGCCTGCCTCTGCATTGAGCAGCCTCACCTCCAGCGCATCACTGAGCGTGATATTGTTTTTTAGAAAGTGCGCATGAGATTACGCCCCTATCATGGCATCATGGTGCAATCCACATTCGGCGGGACAACAAGAGTCAGCACACGGGTAGTTTGGTGCACAGAGGATCTAGAAACTGCGTCTGTGTACGAATGAATTCCGCTCGTTAAGTGCGCAGCTCATGCAAAGCATCCTGTCAGGTAAACATCAGTGTGCGCGTGTGAGAGGATGTCAGAGTGCTGTTTTCAGTCCAGTGGAAACGAGACTGTCTGCCGAGCAACTCAACTTCTGTCGGCCTGTCAATCATGGCAGGTGTGCTGCTGTGTGTGTCTGTCCAAAGCGCGAGAGTGGTTGCTTTTCTTTTTTACCTTGACCTGTGCATCTCCGAGCGTCGGTGCCCCCCATCGGATGTCGCTCTTTAGACCGGACAAAATTTGGGAGATTCCAAGTCTCGCAGTTAATCGTGAGATTTTATACTCGTTCTCATGCAATACTTCTGACGTTTCTCAAAGCTGTAGCGTTGTGAAAGTAGAAAAGAATTGCATTTTGGTAACAGCACGCTGCTTCCCCGTGATGGAGGAAGCATTCAAATCCTTTATCTAATGTAAAAAATTTAAAAATGTAGCATTATAAGTAGAAATAGACATAAAGAAACGTAAAACATAAAAAGAAAACATGAACTATCATCACCAACCATCAATTATCAGTAAAACATTAAAAGTAAACGTATCCATACTGCAGAATAATCCCTATCAGTGGTATATTATTAATTTTACATTATATTATTGGACTATTGTTGCTGCATTGACATTTAAGCAGCAGTTAAATGTGGTACCGAAGCTTAATAAGTTATATAGTGTTTGGTTATTTAAAGTCAAGAATTTCAAGTAAAGTACTGGGAAGCAGACAATTTTCCTGAGTTAAGGTACCAAATGCCACCATGTATATTTTTTCCATTAAAAAAACAACATTCACACATTTTCTTAAACATAGTAGAGCAGCAACAGTAAAATATACTCACTGAGTATTAGTCCCCCCCACCCCCCACCCATGGTGTAAAATTATTGATGCATTAACCTGCAAGTCTTTTAATGTGACATGTGGTCCAGTATGCCCTGTCCTGCTGCATAGAAATGATTACATCTTCTGTATATAAATTATTAATATGTAAAGCAACAGCCATCAGAGAAATTAAATACAAGTGCAACATCTGAATATAAAATATACAAAATGAAAATAAAGTACGTTGAAATGTGACAGGACTTTTCTACCCTGTAAGGTAAGAAAACGGATGTAAAGCAGGAGTTCAGCTTAATCCTAAACAGAGAACGCCATTATTTCACAAGCAGAGGAAAAGTAATATGGCGGCTGAAATCAACAGTGAGCCTCTCAGTTAAGAGAGCTAATAACAGCGTGGCAGTGACAGCCACCAGAGTGATGTGTACAGACGTAATAAGGTTACCAGCAGCATGTGGTAGCTGGTGTTAGACTAACTGTGCCTTTTGGGATCTTAGCAGCGCCTCTTAATGTACAGCTTTGGGGGAAGCTGTCATTGAGATGTCAGATATAAAAAAAAAAAAAAAAAAAAAAGGTGATTTTTATATCATCTGGCAAATTGTGAATTACATATTTTTGTTTCCAAAAGTGACATCTGTATGCTTTGGGCCTTGTTTATGTGAGATAATAAAATAAAGTAATAAAAGATAAATCTAGATGTACGAAAAATAAGATTAAAATAATATTATTAAATAATAATAAGATAGATCTGAGACCTTTAACACAACAATATTTAACATGTACATTATTAGTAAACTGAACACTCAGACATTTGAAGCATTTTAACTACCATTTTTTAATAAAAGATTGCAAAAGACTCTATGAAGAGTTACAATCATTTTCTTCACTGTCTTGATGCATTTAAAGTTTTCAAATTTTACACTCCTTAAACAGAGGACACTGTCATGAAATAATGCAAAATGAAAACATATGAACTGTACATCTATGCCCATGTCAAGTCACATACAAACACGCACACACATTCTGGTAATGCTCTTCACAAGCACACCTGGACATCAGTGGTTACTCTACGGCTCACTCGCTGTGTACCGTCCTGCTATCACTATCTCAGAAGGTACTATAAACATACACTGAAGAGTATCAAAGCCAGCTTACAGTGAAATAATATGTACATGTTTACATAAAAAAGACAAAAAAGTGAGAATCATCATAATGCTGAAACGTGAGACATCAGGTCTTCAGTTTGTTGTATGACTGAAAACAGGAGGATGATTTCCCCTCAGTTCTTCTTGTGGAGAAACTTCATTTTACTTCCTAAAAAAAGTCAAAACAAATGCATTAAATCATGTAAAATGTAAAAAAAAACATCTGAGAGCTTACATTTTATTCAGGTTATAATACAGAATATGGGCGATTAAGCCAGGCTGAGATTACACAAGGTTTGGTCTGATTTAACTCTGAAATCTGAATATCTGCTTAAGTGTGTGGCTTTTCTGATAAAATCATTAAATATCTCCCTCAGGCATGTTTAAAGTCATAAAAAAGTACTCCGCTTTGAATAATAATTTTTGTCTGGTGGTGATGAATAAAAGCCTGCTTGTATGAAGCGTTACATGCAGATGCATGTGAAAACATCCTTGTAGTGTCAAACTCTGCATCATCATCGCAACATCTTTCTGCACAGTGAAGGCCAAACATCCAAGAGAAGTATATTATAGAGAAGAAACTATAATGACATTTGACCTTATTTTGAACAATTGACAGATTTATCAGGACTACCTTGATGATTTCTACCATGTTAGATAGCTATGAGTTAAAATCTGGATAGAGAAAATGAGTGGCAGCAATTGAATGTTGTAAAAGTTGGTGTGTAGCTCCTTCTGGCATCAAAGAGTAGTGTGTGATCTAATCTTGTAGTGGGAAAGTGTTCAACAAAGTTAGAGAAGAATTATTTGCCTTGAAGGATGTTTGCCAGCTTGATTTTAAAACTGTTTCTTTTGTTTAGTTGTTTTACTCCTGGAGTATGAGTCTGCTGCAGGACTCACCAAGGCCTTTCAGAAACTTGTTGACTCCACTCTGCTCTGTGTCTGGCAGCTCCTCCATATACTGATCCACCCTCTGCTCAAACAGGCCTGTCAACAGAGCAACACAAGAGATGAAAAAATAAAAAATAGACCACATGAAGCATCTATTCCAGGAAGTCACAATGACTGTTGTCTGCCAAGCAGCACAGTGAGGTGGTGAGGAAATGTGTTGATGATAACTTTCAGCCACTAGAGATCAGTATTACTGCAGTGCCTCCTGCTGCACAGCTAGTCTCAAGAGTCAGTATAGTGGTGGAAATCCATAGAGAAACGGGTGCAGACTTTCCATCAAAACATTTTAGCAAGAAAGAGGACACTCATGGAGACAGTCAGGGAAGTACAGTCTACCTTTAGCCCGGGTCTTCCTCAGCTCCCGATCCTGAATGAACCCTGCGAACATCTGAGACTCCATGAAGACGCCCAGGAAACGACGGATGCTTTTAGACGCCACAGACTTGCGGAAGGCCTCTCTTTGGAAAACGCGCTCTCCGCGCTCATTCTGAGCAATAAACAGTAAGTAATGGCCGATGGTCTCCAGGAAGAAGCGGATGAAGGCCTCTGACACCAGGCTGTTCAAGGAGTTATACTCTGTAGAAACAAAGAAGAAGTATAGTTCTGTTATTCACATCACATACCTCAGTATTCATAATAATAAAATAGTAACCTGAGAGCAGCCAGAGTCCGGTTAAAGCAGAATACATGGTTTGGCTCACAGCCACACAAGTAATAAAATGTACCCACAGCTATTGTTAACTGTGGAAATTCAGGGATGTATCGCATAATTCTTGGTCAATTGAACCTGAATCAATCTAACCACAAAATAAGAAATAATAATAATGTGGTTGCCTCTTTATTACTTCTATTCCTTCCAAAAGTATAGAACTATTAGAAAATCTGAGCTAGCTTACAGAGGCACAGAGCGTCACGGCTAGAGAAAAGACTCAAACTGTGGACGTTACAACTCTGAAAGGTTCTGATGAAGAAACTCTGAAAGAATTTGAACTGAAGCTGAAGGGACATTATTGTTGGTGGTTGGTATTTTCTTCTCATATTAATTGTTTTGTTCAGAAATTGTTGGTTCTAAATATTACAAAGGTACAATCAAATGGCGGTGTGTAGTATTATTTTGTAAAGCCAAGATTAAATTTAATCTCACAGACTACAGGTTGCACAAGCTTTGGTTTGCACATTAGCGTGAAGAATGTGGAAAGAAGAGACAGAAAGTCTGTCCTATCTAGGTTCTCCTCCAGATGAATGCAATGATATAAAACATGCCTGTGTTTGAAAAAACAATATCGGGACTTCTTTAATATTGTCTCTTGAATGTCCATATTCTTGTATTGCCTGTCTCTGTTGCTTTGAAAAGTGCTTTAGAAATAAAAGTATTATTGATCCCCTGGGATAAATCTTTTTTCCCATACCGGGAGTTGAACCCGGACGCCTGGGTGAAAACCAAGAATCCTAGCCGCTAGACCATATGGGAGACAGGAATCACAAATATATGTGCAATTAGCGAGATATTCAACTTCACAAAACAACTGTAATCATCTCATGCTGTAACCAAAAAAGACATTTTAATGTCGGGTTTGACTGTTGCTGATGACATTTTTTCTTTTCAATTTGTGGTTGTTTAAGCGGTTTTTTCCCGCCACATGAGAATGTGTGACCCCAAAGGATGTGAAACACATGAAAAGTAAGCTCGACACCTATTTCTCATCATCAGCAACACATATCATCTCACTCTCTACAGTGAGGCTTTGTGACTCACTGTCTGTATAGAGGACATCATCTCGAGTGAGTTTCACAGAGACGTGGACTGAACATGTTCTGACACAGAAACCGTTGGTCTAGTTAACAAGGAGAATCTGTCTTGGTCGGGAGGGATGACTTGTCACTAATTCACCTTCATCTGACTCGCTGTCAGAGTCCTGATTTATGATGTCGTTCCTCTGCTCCAGCGCTTGCTCAAGAGCTGCCTGAAGTTTCCGCGGCAACAGTGAGGCCTCGTCGTCCATCTATAAACAACCGAAAACACTGCAGTCACCAGTGATAAACAACTATGTTTGGATAGTTTCAAAGGACTCAGACTTACAGAGGACCGCATGTTTTACAACCCTGTTTAAAGCGAGACCGTGTCACTTTTGAAACAAGTAAAAACACTATATTTGTCTTACAAACAAAAAGTTGAATTCATAAGCAATGAAGTGCACTCTCGCTCAATTCAGGGGTTTTGCTGCTTCAGCCTTACTTGGTCTGGTATGACAAGTAACTCACGGTGGCTAATGTTTGCTAGCTTGAGATTAGTTTACTTCAGGAAACATATTTGTTTTTTTACTGCTACTACAATGATGATATTCTGGGTTTTATTTCCCACATTTTGGTCCTTATTAGACAAGGGGATAAATGCATCAAAGTTCCTCGGCTGGGCTCAAACTGAGGACACTGAGAAAGTGACTCAAGAAAACCTTGGAAAATGAATCTTGCCCCTTGCCACAGTTCAGCACAGGTCATACAGGTCTGTTTTTTCTTTGTTTCAACAAGTTCATAGACCAACCTGTCGGATGAAGCGGTCAGTTCCCAGGTCAACCATTAAAGCCTGAGGAAACAAAAAGAAGAGAGCATCATCATTCAGAACTAAGCCCGTTCGTTTATCTCTTGCAAGTAGAATTGTTTATTCCACCTTCAATGGAAACATATTTGTTCGCCGCAAAATACAATCTGTAAAATAAATAACCATCACATTCAAAGACGCTAGAGCACAAAGAAGTCTGATATAAAACATGTCTTAAAAAAGACGTGACGTAAACAGGCAGCAGGTGTTGTTGACAGCTCATTAACAGATTGATGTTAACTGTGATTTTTCACATTGTCTTTTCACAGAATTCACTACTCAGTCTGAGAGATACGCAGACTGTAGATGTAGCTTAATACCTGTGTAACTAATTAAGGACGCTGCTTCACTGGGCTGACTAGTGATGGTATAATAAGTTCATTTTAGTAACTTAGTTCCTTAAATCTGGTGCAGTAAAATGAACTACTCTTTTTTATGAGTCATTCGTTCATTAACCCTAACCCTAATACTGAGCCTGTGTAGCTGTGAAAGCGGCCAGAGATCTTTGGCTGGTGCTGCTGCTCAGACGCTGGCTCTGTACCGGCTGACTGGCTGACTTGAGGTCACTTGCTATGCATCTGTGTGGATGCTCACACATACATGTACAGTGTAAATATAATATATAGGAGGAGGATTCTTCCCGAGCAACATTTCATAGGCTTCTGAAAAAAGCCGTGGCTTGGCTGTTAATATAGATCTTTTCAGGTAAAGTAGATTGATGAACAAGAATGTAGCAGGTGTATGTGTTACCACATAGCACTTTCACAGAGAATTATTTTGTTGTGGGGCTGCAATTAATCATTATTTTAATTCATTGGTTAACCTACAATTTTTTGTCTCGATCTATCGATTCATGGTTTGGTCATTAAAGAGTATGAAAAATGGGGTGGGGGAGCTTTTACCATTTTTGCTGGAAAAACAATTATGCAATTTCAATCAACTAAGTGCTTAATGGACTATTTGTTGCAACTCATTGAAAACATTCAAAGCATTTACTCAATCAACAAAACAATCACATCTTGTAAGTAACTGCCCCAAATGGCCAAAAACAAAAATTGATGCACCATTAAGTTGTTATGTCTAAAAATGTGACCTCAGTTTTAAACTTGTTCCTTTGGTTGGAAGTCACCTGGCTGGTTCCCTAATATAATAATCACTAGAGATAGAGGTCAAACAGACACAGCAACAGTCGGCCAATTTATAACACAATTACTCTGAATCTGTATTTTTGTAATTTATCAGTCAAGACTTTAACGTCCACTATTCCAAATTTCAAAAAACAAGTCAAAAAGAAAGAGACAAAGACAGAACAATCAGGGACATCTAAATGTAGGAGACATCGCTTTGTAATGTAAAATTTGGAGTCTGGAAAATAAACTGCCCTCAGAGGTAAACAGGCAGAAAGACGGTGAACTCACCTCCTCCACAGGCAAGTCCTTGAGCTTAGGCAAAGAGCTGGACAGCAGCCCCACCAGGAAGGGAGTGGGACAGCAAACAATATCCAACATGGAGCCTGGCAGAACGGGGATGAAGGTGTGTTGCCAGGAGAAGGGGTACAGCAGCGCCACCACTGCATGTATGCAGCTGGACAGGGTACTGATGACGGGAGACAAAAAAAAGAAAGAAAAAAGACACAGCATCAATCACCTTCACTCTGAAACAACAACGCCCTGCAGATGCCACACCAAATTAAACTGAACACGGTCAAAACAGAGCAGATGTTTCACTAGATAATGAACAACTTTTTCCAGACGGGGAGGGGAGTGATGGTTTATGTTATAGCAACATTGTCTAAAAATACCTCCTACTGCAGTCATGAACAGCTTAAAAAAAAAACCCAATATCACTCCTTCAAAATGTTTAAATCCTTATCAATAAATGGGCTACATACTGAAATACAAGAGCACAATATTTCCATCACTAAGCACTTTTCCCAAGTTAAATGAGTACTTGATCCTCTTCCTTGAAACAGCTACTATGTACTATAACACAGCTATGTACTCTGGATTTGACACTTTGTTCTTCCTGCAGCTCATCATCTATTGCACTTCCATGTCTTAGAGTTTAACACCATCTACTACAAACCATAATGAGGAAGGGGGAGCCCAATAAAATGCATTATTGTGACTTTACACGACTTTGTCTGCAGGGGTGGCGTTACTCTGACATGTTGCTATAGTTAAGCTGGAAGCTTGTTGATGCAATACCAAAAAAGCAGCGATTCGGTTTAACTCCGACAGCTGTGATATAAAAATCGAGATCACAAATAGCAGCCCGTCTTTCTCACGATCCGTCGCTTGTTGACAGTGGCTGACCCTCCTCCCCTCTGTCCTCTGCATACTGTCCAATCCATGTACACAAAGAGAGTGAAAACAAACTGTCGGCCCAGTCATACACACACACACACACACACACACACACAAAGTGGAGCACTAAATCAGAATGGATCAAGAACAAGACCAGGGAATCAAACATGGTATGCAAACGCACCCCACTTGAGATATATACAGTTTTAATGAGGAATCTTTTCCATGGTCACTTGCTGTCATCAACAGCAGACAGAACATCCAAGTAAACAGAAGTTACTCCCTTTTGTGTGACCTCATTCACACTGAGTTTAAAGCTTCAGCCCGAAGAAACTTAAACTACATTATGGAGCAACATACAGAGAGCAGAGATCACATTGATTGAGATAATCAATGTGCTAAGATAAAAGACAAAGTCCCACACACTTTTCCACTCCATTCATTCAGGCTACATGTTTGCCACAGGCCTTTTCATCTTAACTTCCCATGAGTCAAATTGCCAAGATTAAAATGTGTTTTCTTGACGGGGTAAAATAGAATTACACCAGTGAAAACCCAAAGGCTACAATAACCACCGCATTCAGTCTTTTCAGGCCTTTTCCAGTTCATTCATAACATGAAGCACTTGCAGCTTTGCTTTGGCCGGTCTGATTTCCATTTGCCTGAGGAGGGCTTTTTAATTCCTAACAGATCCCGTCTCTTGGGTTTGACGAGTTCCAACAGGGAGTGATGGGGCACAGATCTCAGAAAACCTTTGCCACAGGCTACACACGGCCCTACACACCACTGATACCAAAAGGATCAATTACACTCATTCCCCAACCCAACACTCTTGGGAGAAGATGAACTTGCAATGAAAACACGCTGCACTACCAGAGGTTGCCACTCAACTCTGGAAAGAAAAAGGGACATTCCCGTTAGATCCAAACCAAAACGTCAGGCCCCTTAAGACCACATGTGGGTCGTAAAAGCAGGAGAAAATGCCCTCTGGTCTGCATGTCTACTTATTGATAGAGATAGGTAGTACCAAAAAATGTAACATCCTGAATAAAGGATTTTAATTAGACAGCATGAGTAGAGGAACATTTCAGACAAAAATGTATTCTTTTGTGAATGTGATGATTTTGGGTTTATAGATGTAGATTTTAGAGGAGTGGCTCTAAAGATGAAAATGTTGCTCTGTCAGTCACTCAGTCACTCCACCACTTTGGTCCAGACAGAAATATTTTAGCAACTATTGGATGGGTCTCCGTAAAATGTTGTTCAATACTTTGGTTTATGACCAAATACCTGCAAAGCTAATGGCATTCCCAGAACACAGCTGATTTTGACTGTTTCTTAGTAAAACCCAAAGCAACAAGCCATGTGTGGATTGATAAAATAAGATTTTATTGTACTAAGATGATACAGAGTTTGTGAGACAGAACCTTTTAAATGTTTAAACCCAAAGTTTAACTTAAAAGTTACACCACACAAGCATTAACTAAGATCCAAAGATGGATTTGTTTAATTTAAATCTGATTACACACATAAAAGTCATATAAATGTATGATCCCACTCCCAGGGAAAGAGAGAAATAGAGGTGAGGTCTGTGCAATGCTGTTATGTGTTGAGGTTTGGGAGCTAATCCTGACATATTAGCTCTCGTAGGTCTGCCAGGCCTGGTTTAGTGTGTGTGAGGCTGAACTGGCAGATACTCCAGGAAACATGGGATCGAGAGGCTCAAGTCTGTGAAGCCCAGAAGAGGAGGGACATTTTCAGTGTCCGAGACAGAGAGAGGGAGGGAGCAAAAAGCCTGTAACACCACATGCCTCACAGCTCTACTAAAGCAATGCACTGTGTCTACCAGTACTGGCATGGACAAGAACGATTCCATAGGCAGAAGACAAAGAGGACTAGACTGAGAGCAGAGATTTGCAGCACAGCTGTCAGAGAACAGCTGTGCTGCAAATCTCTGCAAAACCATTCTTCAATACTAAAGCTCTTGCCAAGCCCCAAATAACATATAAAGATGCAGCAGAGCACATATAGACCTATAGGATTCCTATGACAAGTTGCAAATGGTGTATTTTTATCCTTTAGCAGAATGTTCTCTGCTCCCTTAGTCCCCAAATGGATTTCCCTCACTTCCTGTCTTGAAGGATCTCTCTGGCTCCACAGAAGGAAACAGCAGAAGCCATTTTACAATGAGAAATGTCAACCCGATGGGAAACTCTATACACGTTCTTATTTAAAGCAAAATAACATCTGAGTTTGATCAGCACTGTCTAGAGAGCAGATGAATGTGCGTAGGTGTTTGTGTATACGAGCGTCTACATGTGTATGTGAGTGTCTGCATGTGGGTGTAAACATTCACGAGAGCGACACTAATGTAAAAATCAGCTGGTCAGGCTCCGGTAATGGTCAAGTCTTTCTCGACTCTTTGAAAAACAGAAACATTTCACGTGTTTACAGTGTGTGGATTTCACTCTGCCTGAGTTAAATAACACATGGGATACTGATTAAGTTGTTAAAAGCGGTTTTGGCTTCGCGCCAGCTCTGCAGAGCGTGTTACAAAAATTGTTTGAGAATAATGAAGAACTAGATGAAACGAGTACGCTACCACATTCCTTGATTAGGGAAATGCCAGCAGCAGTGGCAATAAGTCTACCTGTCGGAGAATTACAGTCACCATTTATCAAAATACTGCAGCTGCAAAATGTTTTGATGCTCTACATACCACCAACTTATTTTCAGACTGCTGGATTATTCCAAAAACAAAAAGGCACACACTTGTTAACTCAAATTACATAGAATACATGCAGTTTAAATACCAAATTTAAGGTGGGGACCAATATTAACAGCATTAAAGGGAAACCAGAGAGTGTCTATGCAGAAACCCAAGCAGCCTCCTGTACCACACAAAAGTGGCTTTAAGAAGCCATTATTTAGTTTCTCTCTAAACAACAAAGGCTCTGTCCTTTATACTCTTCCTCTCTTTCTTCATCTCAAATATCTTCTTCTCATCTTTCATTTATATTTTATTCTTCTTTGTTGCTACCTTAATCGACATGCCATGCCATAAAATATTATTTCATACTTTTACTTTTGAGTTTGGCAATTCTGATTTAAAATAATGCAGGGAGGATGGTGGGATTCATCATAACGATGGAGTCATATCAGGGAAAGTTATTTATATCCATTATACAGTCACACTTTCATTGTAAGAGTATTTCACTGCCATGCCAAGAGATAAATCCAGACATGACCATACAATTTAGTAACCGTCCTCACCTCTAGCCCGAGGACTTACAGAGGCTGTTTACAGAAGCACTGCAGCACTGACAAAACTCATTCAGCATCTGCAGGTCAGTTGAGTTAAGCATTTACAGAGTGACATAGTTGATGAATTTATCTGATTTGTCATCAAACTTGTTGTTACAGGCATCGGATGGTGAACGATCACTTTAAAAGACATTGTCTGTGCAGGCTTTCGTGTAGAGACAACAACCTCTCTGGAAAAAACAGCAACACATTCAGTGTAACATTACAAGAATTAAGTGAATGTAATGAAAGAAGAAAGAAGCAATTGAAAACCCCACAGAAAACTACTGCCTAACATGGCTTTTCTTCTCTCTTCCTGCTTGTTCTGGATATACGAAGAAACATACATCATGTTCTGCTGGAGAGATATTTTGGGAATAGATCAGGTAATAGAGCCCCAGAGGGAGCAGCCCATTTATATTTATAATTTTCTATTTCATAGTTATTTCAGTTTCCTGCAACTTTATCTGTAGTTTGAATTTGAATGGTATGTTAATGTGCTGGTGTTTAGCTGGTATAATTTGTTGTATTATAATGTTCATCATTTTAGCTTAGTGTGTCAGCATGCTAACATTTGCTAATTAGCACTAGACAAAAAGGTACAGCTGAGGTTGATGGGAACGTCATTGGTTTTGTAAGTTTCTGATGATGGTTAGTTATTAAAATTCATCCTGAGGGGAACATAAGTGTTTGTACCACATTTAATGATGATCTATCCAATTTCACTCATAACCACAAATGTGAACCTCCCAGAAGAAATGTCAGGGAATCACTTAACTCAGTAGGATTCATCCGCTGGGAACCATGAATGAATGTTCTTTTGTCTGAAAACCCACAGCTTTTCATAATGCAGAGAGAGATGTACTATATGACGCTTATTGCATTGCATCATAAATGATTGCCGTGCAAGATGTCACAAAACTGCTGAAATGCTTGTATAGCTATACCATCGTCACTGTCTTGGGCAATTTATCATGATAATATTGTATCGGGAGTTACCTCATGATTCCCACCCAATGACTCCTTGATGTTATCACCTCTGGTAATAGACTAATTGTCTCCAGGGACACAGAGTGCTGTAGCTCTTACGTAGGGAGTGAACGTGGCATCATAAGTCAAACGGTGACAGTCGAGCCACAGATCACAGAGGGCAGAGTCGCGCACACAGGAAGTGCATTCCTTCTCCTCACAGTCACTGCCCCCACTGATGTTTGTTTAAACCAGGCTTTGATACATGGAGAGATTACTTCTCCACTCAAATCTCCTTCCACTCCACCCTCGCCTCCAATGCTCTAAAAGTACCCCTCTCTTTTCTGTAACAAGAGGACAGACTGGGACACTAAGTCCTTGGAGACTCTTTGCATGTTATCATCCCCACCCGGTTCTCCTCTGGCAGTGACTTTCATTGGTGTGACCTACTTTACTTCTGATATCAAAACTGGCAGCTGACAGACTGACTAGCTAACTGACTGACCTGCTGCCTGACTTTCTTATACTAATCAATACATAATAATCAAACAATTCCACACATGGTGCATCTGTTAAGCCCCAGCTGTAAAAAAAAAAAAAAGGTACTACGTGTGTCTAAAAAGGTTCTTGTAATTCTGTCATCATCAGCCAGGATTAAATGGACAGTCTGTGAAAGGAATTTCTAAGTTTTGGGTGAGCAGGAGGCATGGGAAAACTACAACAGCGTGCCAGGACAGGTCAAACATAGCCACCGGAGCATAACTAACAGATCTAAATAGGTTCTTTGACCATCTGTCTGATCATTTGTAGTCACATGAGATACCAACTAACTTTGTTCTTTAAACTTAAAACCTAAAAGAAGAGTAAAAATAAAAATAGAAAGTAGAGATTCTAAAGTAAAGGTATCAATTAGTATCTAATTAACAGCAGATGTTTATAAATTGCTTTCTGAAAAGTTAGACACTGAACTTACACTATAACTGCTAGAGGAATGAAATCTAGAAACACAAGATGACATTATCATCTGCTGATAAAAAAACAATTTGTGTTTTGGTCAGGTTTCTATAAATATGTACAAAGGCTAAAACAAAGCAAAAGTCGCAGACCAAATCTCTCACACTGCAAGAGGAAAAAGATCAAATAGGCAACAGGGCAAGGAAGCAGATGACATGACATTTCTTTCATTTTAGAAAAAAGACTCACCTGAGTTTATCAGCCACAAAGATGACTCTACGCTCCAGCAGCAGCGAGGCAAAGACTTGTACCACCTGCCGTACACTGAGGCAGCTGAACAGACTGTCAAAGTCCACATGTTCCAGTCTGGAGTCGGTGGGCCGCCTCAGCTCAATGACCTGAGTGACCACAAAAAGTGTGAAGTTTAAGTCATCACAGATCGAATGAACTAAGAAGGCTTCATTTAATACAACTGTATCTGAAAATGATTTGGCCTAAATTAAAGTAGTAAAAGAGAAAGCAGTTGTTTTGCTTTGTCCACAGCTCTGACCTCATTTCCTGCACCAGGCAGAAAGGTCTTAACTTTGATAATCTTCCCTGGTGCAGGGAAGGGCGACTCCATCAGACTTCTCATAAAGGGGTAGACCAGGGCGGCTGACACGCCCCGCCGCCGCTCCACCTCGTCCAGGATCTGAACATGAGAAGAAGCATTAACATATATCAATCCATTTTACCACCAAGGAGCCTAGGGTTTTATCTATGCTGAATGAATAGCCAAGCAAGACCAGAAAAAGTGCGCAGTCAACAAGGTTATTGACCATGGCAACAAATAAATGGAAACATTTTGTTATATGTCTGACGATTTGCAGTTTTCTGGATCTCAGTATTCATTTTCTGCTTTGAAAAATAGCAAATGAATTTCTTTCCATGTCTGTGTGATTGGAAAGTTCCACCCAGTGTGCCTGTCTGCCTGTTTTGGTCCAAGCTACCTCCTCTCTGGAAAGTTGATTGGAGAATCGCTTGTTTTCAAGGTCATATGATATCACCTCTCTCATCCTCTCCATCTCTCTGTTTGTCGGTCTGTCTGAGTCTCACACACACACAACTCCCTTTGAAATCAAACACTGGTTTCTCTTCCCATTTACCATGAAAGCATTTGTAAAATAGATTCCTTTTGCTTTTATCTCAGGTTTGCTTCTGTACTGTTCTCAAAATAGAGACATTTGAGGCACTCTCTTGCACTCTTGCATCTGTTGAAGGGCCTAAAATATCACATACAATTCTAATTATTCTACTTTAACACAACTACTAAATACAGATTTTTCCTTTCATGTTTCAGATTTTTCATGTTCTTTCCAAACCTTGGTACAATACAGCCTTTAATCACAGCTCAGTTGCAGTCTCAAAGGGCTGCACACAGCCCTTATTATTAATCAATCAATATTTGCACACTGTCTTTGAAATATACAATGGTATTTTATTTTCATGTCATATAGAAGCCGTTTAGTTTCAACAATCTGGACTTACTCACTTTGAAATTAACAAGTTATTAGGTAAGGGTGAAAAAGCTAAACAGAGTGACTGCTCTGCATTAGCACCACTGTCACAAAAATGAAGGAAACAATTAGTCTGGGAAATCAGAAAGTAAAAAAAAAAAAAAAAATAGACTGAAAAAAGTTTTTTCAATGAACAGGCATTCAGCAGAAGGTCTGCTGAAAGTAATTTACTTCAGCTGTGAGACGGGTTAACCGCAGCTACAACACCACACACATCTTTCTTACTGTAGCTGCCTGTCTCCAGTACATCTGTTTGGGTGTGAGCAAGCACACGCACGAGCACGGCTGGACTCACCGTAGAGAACAAGGCAAAACAGCCCAGTCTGCTGATGACACAGTACACCTCAGGAAGGCGATGTCCTTTCCCAGTCGGCTGTAAAAGAACAACAGCAGAATCTCATTGGACACTGGTAGTAATAGACTTGATGAAGAGACACATTCACAGACATTCTGAAAACTGTCTACAAACACATTTAAAGGGGTAGTCCAGCAATATAGCATTGTACTTCCATAACGTTGGGGGAATTACAAGACACAGATTCAAAAAAGAACAAAATCAAAGCAGCAGAGCACAAAATAACCTGACTTTAAGTCTCAAGTATAGGTCAATTTCCCATAATACAACTTTTGTCATAGCCTCACTCCTTGGTAACTGTTCACAAACACCACCTCCCATGTTTGTAACACAAGCTCTCTGTTAAGAATTTGTAGTCTCCAAGCCCAAGCCGAGATAACAAAATGACAAAAATATGGCAACTTTTCAGGCTTTAGAAACCCTTTTTAGAAACCCTTTTAAATTTGCTGACAAAACTAGAGGAAAAAAATCAGAAAGGGTTCTTTTTTGAACAAGTGTTAAATTTAATTTATTCAAAAACAAATATACAAAGGGTCAGGATTATGATAATACAACCATGACCAGTAGACCATGATAATATAATATGCAGATGCATTGTTTATATACTGTAGCTGGAGTCTTTAAATCTAGTCTGGGATCTGAGATGAAAGTATTTTATGTGGTTACCAACTTCCTAAACACAGGTGGTTTATCTGCTCCTGCTGATCGTATCTACATTCTTCTGTACACTCATAGACCATTATGTGCTTCAAGACACAGACACTCAAACACACAGACACAAATGAACACAAGCACTCAACAAACGCCAATCCACTTGTCCATATTAGGTATACGATTTTCTCCTCTTGTTTCTCCGCTGCTTTTCCAAATGGATGATTAAATCAACTATGTGGAGCTTGATTCAAGTCCTCAGGAATGCTCGGTCGCTGCCAACGGCTGGTCAGACAGCAGAGAGAAAACAAAGTCACTGGAAGAGAGCCCCTCACCTCTTCCTCTACCTTCATTAAAATTTGCTTCTATCAAGATGAATCTCAGAACACACCAGATCGGGTTTAAAAAGATTTTTGTCTGGTCAAAGAATGTAAAAAACATCAGGCTGCTATCCAGCACATACACACACACAGTGGTAAAGGCACTCCCAGTAAACCTCTGAGAACATACACACTGTCTGTAGTACTGTAAACATACTCAGAAATACCAAACGGCAAACAAAATCTCCACCACATTCACAGCATCCCACACAGTCATGCTCTCTACCCGCAAGCTAAATGGGAAGCTCAACAGAAAAACTTAAAAGTGCTCTCCAGCCTCATTATGAAGAGGAAATGCTCCACACTGACAAAGTTTGGATTTTTCATGATTACTCTTTGTCTTGCCTCCCCTGAGAAACTCTCGTTAAAATGAATGAGTCAATCCTAACTCTGTTTTTATCATAAATTATTAGATTTGTATGCACTATGAGTGAATGTTTGCAGTATTAACACTATGAAAATAGTATGTACCAATCGTATTTTGTTCTGTTCATTTTATAAGATACATGTGTGATTATATCAAAGTTAAAATACAGCTATAATGACAGGTTTACATATTCACTTTACATAAATCACTTTGATGCATTTTTGTAGCAACTGAAATCACTGTTCTTTGACAGCAATGTGGTTTGAATGTTTGTTGTCCCAGATGTTCCTGTTAGTACTGCTTGCCATAGGTATTTCCTGGGCTGTTACCCTCATGCTGATCAGAAGCTATGAGAGCTAAAGCTATTTTGAAGCTATTTTTTTTCGTGAGCGCAGTTTCTTTCTTTCTTTTTTTTGCTTTATATCTTCTCTTTCCTGCTGCCACAGTGAATCGTCATGCAACACATTAATGGCCCCACAAACTATGTTCACATAAAAAGGTTTGTCACAACAGAAAGGGTTCAGCAGGGTGTGAACAGGGAGCAGAGGATGAGGGGTTTAACAGTGGCTTACCAGCAGGCGTCTGCAGTACCCAAACCTCCTGCTGCCGTCCTCTCCAGTCAACATGAAGGAGAAGGTCTCGCTGTAGCAAAAATACAAATGTATACACATGAGACACAGACATGCACAATTGCACATACAAGTATATATAATAATCAAAGGCACAGAGCTCCAAATAAGGACTACACAACACTTTGCGCTGCTTTTGACTGTCCTTTTTTTTAAATTGATGGAGTAACCCTTCACTAGAATGAACCAGTTTCTAATAATGAATTTGATACTGAATAAGGAAGATTCTCAGCCATACCTGGTGTACTCGGACACCGGACTCCAGTCTTTTGCATCTGGGAAACAGAACTGAGGGATGGCTTTGAGTCTCTGTTCTGCCTCCCTCATCTGCTTGGTGGGCCTCCCTAGCTGTGAGAGTAGATGAGAAGAGAGGAGAGAAGAGGAGAGGAGTTTCAGTCAGCTCTTTCTCTTTCAGATAACTGTATCCTCCTTTTTTTAAATCCCCTTCCATGTCAGCGTGACCAATAAATGACCAGACTAACATTTCTTCCATACAAGATTAAATCTTTGCCCCCTTCAGTCCTCATTAACTCCACAACAGAGGGAGCGTTTCCCTTGGCTGGCAAAGATGTACTTCTCCAGAGGGACACTTGTGTTGAACCAAATCTCGAATAACTTCAAAATATATCTCTAAATAACTAAAAACATTTCCCTGACACATAAGTGGATCCTGGTTATTTTTAACTGTAAAAAGGCTCCCAAGACTACCCAGGTCCTTTGTTGTAAATCTTAAATGCCCGTACAGCTTTAAATTGTTCACAGTGACTTAAATCCTCATTCTGACGCTCAGTTTGAACTTCAGCAGATCGGTTTGACCATGTCTACATGCCTAAATGCATTGAGTTGCTGCCATGTGATACAAATTTACATTAATGAGCAGTTGAACAGGAGTACCTAATAAAGTGGCCGGTGAGTGTATATTAAGCTTTAGGGAGATCTTTTCCCAGAATATGCCATAGATTTTTAAACTAATAAACTGACAAACAAATCAGTCCCTGCTGTCAACAACATTAAACAATGATAATAATGGGGTTCTGACGCATCGTAAGCTTTGGAAAACAGTCAGCTGTGATGTAACTTAGTAGTTCTGTTATGCATTTTAAAAGATGGATTCAGCTATGACATGTCATGCTTTTACCTTGGGGAACTGGTAGGTGACCTCTGGCGAGTAGGAGTTTTTGCTGGGTTTCTTTTTAAGAGAAACAACCACAAAATACTCAAAGAGTTCTCTCTCCTGCCACTCAATGAGCTGCAGCTCCAGTGTGCGGTAGCTGGGGGCCCGACGAAGGATGGACTGCAGTTTCAACAACCTCTGGGTGTGAGCTGCGAAGGGAGGTGAACATTAATACATACAAATCACTGTCTAAACTAAATCCACAGTTTTCACACAGTTCAGTATATAAATCTAAGGCTCACAGGGGATTAACAGTCAGCCAGTCAGGAAATTAAATGTTGTTGTATGTATTGGTGTAATCCACTTTTACTCACACTACTGAAGGATTGGGTCCAAAACAGAGAGAAAATACTACTAAATCTCATTAGAATGAATTCCTGCCATTTAATCTAGACATGTGATAAATGTTGTACGGTCTACTGATAATCTGGGTATATACCAAATGTTCCAGTTACGATTCTGTGGTCTGTCTGGTCACACAGGGTCACTTGTTTAATACAAAACTGGAAAGCAATCTGAGAGAAACGTTCATAGCTGACAGGCACGTAGCACCCAACCCTTGCAAAAGAGTGCTGTGGTCACTCACCTTTGAACCTGTCGTCAGAGTCACTCTCACTCTCACTGTTGTCATCTGGAGGCAGACATGAGACAGACAAGAAGATTTTCTACATGCAGTTGGCAGTTTCACAAACATGTGTTCATGTCATGAGAGGAACACAGCAATAACTCTATCTGGGTGGCTGACACAAATATCTACTCACTTATCACGACAGTGGAAAAAGGGAATAAAGAGAGCCCTTACCTCTCAGAGATGTAGTTTCAACATTGGACATGGACAGCTTTTTCAGCCTCTTCTTCCCACGTTTAGTGCAGTAAATGGAGTTGATCCTCTGGACCAGCTGTAATGGAAAGAGGAAAGTCTCTGTTCGGAAATCTGAAGTTTTGTTTCTTTTGATGCTAAGTATAGAAGAAGTGGGTTTATCTGGCCAAAAGTAATACTGTACTGTGCTTTAAGGGTTGAAGAACTGAAAAGCTTCAAGGCGAGCTCTTGAGAAAAGGTAGCACAAGATCTGAAACCCAAGCAGTAATTACGCGCATTGAGGCACTGAGTTTTAAAAATGTCTTTTCCAAACTGAGGAATTACAAGTGATCCAGAGCTGCTCTGAGTCTGACTCGGTCCCTACAGAAACCTGAGCTGCTCTGAGAAGCAGGAAAGGAAAGAGAACACAGTCAGAGCTCTGCAAGGACTTAGTGCAAGTGTTTGTGTAGGATCCAGTAGTGTGTACCTTGGGGATCCTCCAGTGCCTGTGTGAGGCCAGGGTATCACTGGTGCTACAGAGGCTATCATCCAGAAGGCCACAAGATGAAGATGATACACCCAGCTGGGGGAGAAGCAGCATTTCATCGTGGCTGTAGCGTTTGGACAACTGTGATATCCGGTGGCTCTTCCTGTCACTCGGACCAGAGAGGCGAAGCGACTGGCTACTGGGTTTGGAGGGCAACTAGTCAGAGAGAAAAAAATATGGACGGTTTGGTAGATTTCATTCATTCATAAGGTTTTTATAGATAGTTATCTCAGTGCATCAATTCAATATATTTTCCTTTATGCTATTTTCCCTAAAACCTAATTTTTGAGGTAATTACCTCTTTAGTTTTGGTAATTTGCATTGTTAGAGTGGTGGGGTCCATCATACCCTACCTAAGCATAAGGGACTTGAGGGACAGGAATTGATGTGTGCATGTAACTCAGGGTATATCAGCCTCACTGGTCACTCTCTTTATACCATGTGAGAGCTGTGTTAAGTTATCGTCAAAGCAAATCGAACATTAAAAGCATTAAAAGAGTTCAACCAGGGGCTTTTATTGTGAAGCACTTTTTCTCAGACGATAGCATGGACAACGACAATTCCTCAAAAATGCATCTTCACAAGAAGAGTAATGTAACAAGAAGGAACAGAAACATCTGCTGTTAGAAGAGTTGCAGGCACACCTTAACTGTGCCCTGTGGCCGGAAAACTATTCCTGTCATGAGTGACACAAAATCAGATTGCCGTTGCTCATGGCATGGTGGAAAAAAGGCAATTGACTGAATGCTTTATTAAAACAATATGAATTTGTTTGGCTGCACTTTAAACAGATACAGCAGTTGTATTCCCGACAAAGTAGCTGCTCAACAAGTATTTGCTGGAGTATTAATCCACACTTGTTGTTACCACCAGTAAACATGGATGTCTCCCCTTTCTATAGTGAGACAAGTGCTTCTGCCAAATCAGCAGATGGGCTTTTCTGTGGAGAATCTCCAGGTCTAAACATGTCAAACTGTTTCCTGTAGTGCCACAAATGAGGTGTGAGATTCTTTAAAAGATCTTGTCCAGGATTCAGCATTGACCTAGTGAGGGAATTCATGTTACCACAGGAAAACATATGTGTTATGTTTACTACAGGGAAACACATCAGTGCTGTAGATCCCAACAGGCTTATAGACTTACCTGAGGTGGAGAGTTCAGCTTCCGGTCCATGGTGGTCCAAGATCTGTTGCTCTGCAGCAGACAAGACATCCGACCCAAACTCTTCCGCTTCAGGTCAACATCCTCATATGGGTTCTCCTTCTCTGTGGGGATGAAGTCAGTATTCATTGTTGCTCAAATATAATGTCAGCAGTAGAACTAGAAACTGTCCATGGACAGAGGATGTTTTTCCACAGAAGACAGACGAGGCTGTGGGGTCAAAAAGGGTAAACAGAGGGAAGTAAAGGGTATCAGGGGCACAATAGAGCCTCCCTATGGTTAGTCTGAAAGAGATGAGTCATGAAAGGTAAGTCAAAGGTCGCTCCCAGCTGGCTCAAGTGAACTCCCTTTTTCAAAACAGTTACTATTGGCACTGGGCCCCATAGGCCCCAGTGGGTCCAGATGAAACTTCTGGACACAACACTGCTGGTGAGTCACTGTCCAGGCATGCCAGCTGTCTTCTGTGAGTTAAATGTAGAAATATATGATTTTATAATAATCTAATCTAATAGTGGAATTGCAAATAAGGCATAAGCAATATAAACCACAGTTTATACTCAGACTAGGAGCTCAATTGATTTTAAGGACTTAAACATGAAGAAATTCAACATTGCACCTCAAGAAGTTACAATAAGCACAGACTTTGCTGCCGCTCTATAGATGTACTTTAGTACATCAATGATAACAGAAAAGGAAAGAAAAGTAACATTGCAGAGCACTGCACGGCTCTCACTGATGTCACCTGGCAGAGGGCCAACTTCAATAAAGAGAAAACTTGTGTAACACCACAGTCCATGCCTATTCAGACATGTGCTCTGAGAATAGCTTTTTGGCAGGGTCTGAAAAAGGTTGTGAGAAAGTGAAGAAACCACAGTGAAGAATAAAAACAGAGCCAGATGGCGTCAAGATGCATGAGGGGAGCGTTTAAAAGAAAGAAAAGCAGTGTTATCTGTTAGTAAAAAGGGGAAGAACAAATCTACGTGGAAGTTGTGTTCCTTGTTCCTGAGTATATCACTGGAAAACCCGATTAACTCAGCATCTCAAATAGTGAGTGTGTGTTTTAAGAACATCTAAGATAAACATACAGGCAGAGCTTTGTTGGGTTATCTATTTTTAAGGTTAATTATTGAACTTGTTTGAGGTAAATGCACACACCCATGCACACATACACAGACAAATATACACTGCCAGAGATCTTTAGAGCGTTATGTTGTGTCACACAGTAAATTAGCCTACTGGAGTGATTTTCTGTGCGTCATTAAAGCTGAGGAGCAGAATGAGAGGGCTTAGTCTGACCCCACGTTGTGCTGCAACTCCATTAAACTGAAGCAATACTGTAATGAGAGCCTGCTGGGAAAATGATATGTCTGTATGGCTGCTTATGTACTGGAGGGTACTAATTTACTCCTCTGATTACAAACATCCAGATCTCTCTCGAACACACTCCCAGACACACAGCATTATGCAGGGAGTGGACACACCTCAGCTGCACACTGTGATTGTACATTTCTGTACACACAATGGACTCTGGGCAGGGCAGAGCACAGAACAAATTATACCAACAATGTCAGCATCAGCTTGCCCTTTAAAGTGGACGAGCCACTGTATAGTGGCACTGCTCAACCATTCAGTCATTAACAGAAATGTGCATGGGGTGAAAAATAGTATGAATTATAGTTTTGTAAGAACGTTTGGCAGCACAGAAAAACATACACATATATTATACACTGCATTTGGAATTTTGTAGGAGAATGCACAGTATTATGTTGCACCAAAAAATAACACAATCACAGATCCAACTGTGCATGCAGTATAACAGTATAACTTCATTGGAATTTGGATCATCCATTAAATGTACCAGACGGTCTCCCAGATTTACTAACAAGAGTAAGAGTAGACAACGCTTGGGAAAACTACGTCAGTGAGGATAACACAAGGCTGGGAGGTTGAACAAGACCGATACAGACAGCTGAATCATTGTGTCCCTGGAGCACAGGGTGTGATTCATCTACCTGTAAACAAATCGATTTGTGGTAACACTATGGCATAGGTTACAAATTATTTGCACTCTGAGCATCAAGCGCAGGTGCCAAAATCCCAATGGTGTGAGCGACTGTGATACCAGGAAGGCTGAGGAAACCAAGATGTCTGCGTGGAGTTATGTATGTAGAAATATGTGAGGACTTCTTCTCTGTATGAAATGCTTGCTAAAATAAAAATAAATAAAATAAAATAGGGGCTCAGAGGGGCCAAAACATGGCTCATTTTCTGCTGTTGCTGCTTCTCACATGGATCATCTGACCTGTAATCCACTGCTCTCCTCCATTCAGTTTGAAAGCTTTGTTTGAAAGAACTGGAAATAGCTGGAAGTAGCTGGAGCAATTTCAGACTGACAGGGACAAACAGAGATTGGCAAAAGTGTGTCTCCAAACTGCAAACTCTACACTCACAGTGCTGGATGAACAATGGGGGCTTTGTTGGGATTCACATGAAAATCAGGCATGCCCTGGCGCTCTCTCTGAGACTAAGAAAAAAAGAAAAGCAGATGAGCATGACACTGATCACTGATTCGAGAAAAACATGGCTACTTGTAGAAATGAAGTAATGTGATACTTGCATTAGCCCTTATTTGGTCATCACTGAGCATTTATCATTAAAAATATTTTAGTGTGAGTGTGAAAACTTTTTTTTGCATCTGAAATCCAAGCTCCATCATGAGACTATACTCACCCTGACACACATTTCCACCACATTAAGAATGCACTGGGAGAACTTGCAATTGACTGGGCAAAAGGCCTAGGTGTTATTTGCTGGTGGAAAGGAATTTGGCTCTTCAACATGTCCAGCATTTCATACAAGCATTATCTCAGAGAACATTTGAGTTGATCCTGTTTACAGTGAGACACACAACGTGTCACTAAAAGGGTTGCAATGTGAGAGGATGATGTTCGACAATCAACATTTAGCAACAAAAAAAAGATCTGCAAGTCTGGTCCTAGGGCGGCACAATTGTGGCTATTATTGATTACAATATCTTTCAGGACAAAAGAGTTTTACTGTGAGAGTTTTTCAGTGCTCAGCCTCTATGAACATGTGTTAGTAGATTGCTGGATGGCCGTGTGAAATACGTAGACAACCAGAACATTTTTACAGTAAAATACAACCTACACAACTACGTTATTCATTAATTACTGCCCCCACACCGACACTTTTCTATAACCCACACTGCAAGAGGAGGAGCAAGCCTCACACTCTCATTACATTAGGCCATGCTACATGGGGCTATCACTTTCACTAAAACATCTGACTACTGTCTTCTAAAGGCCACTGTTGCATTCGCAATAACCATACAATGTACATCTTTACTCTTCATGGAAGGCTCTGAACAAACATTTTAGTTAAGATCTTCTGATGGGGGGGAATATCCCCTTTCATTTACTCTGGGTGTCAATAGATTCACTGTCTTTAATGCTTCATCTGGATTTTTACAAACATCACAATGATTTACCAATGACTATAATAACATGATTTCCTAAGTATGAATCAAAATTGAACTGCAACTAACAATTATTTTCATTATTGATTAATCAATCAATTATTTTCTCGATTCATTTATTAATTTGGTCCATAAAATAGTGAAAGCTGCCCAAGTTGACATATTCAAATGTCTTGTTTAGTCTGACAAACAATTAAAAAAACAGTTATCCAGTTTACTATTATTTAAGAAAATATTAACATTTTCACATTCAACAAGCTAAAACCATAATATTTACTTAACAAATTACTTATACAATTATTAGATATATTAGAAAAAAGTAGATTAAAACTTTTTTTTTTTTTGTTACAGCGCAGAAATGTATCCAAGAGTGGCCCAGGTCAGACAGACACCAGTGAGTGATCAAAATGTTTTCAAAGATAGTGATCCAGTGTGCTTACCTACTATGTCCTCATAGGCATTCTCCTCTAAAGTGCTTTTGGAATTGGGTCGACTCCGTGTGTCTGTGGTTAGTGTGCCATTCTCTGTAGGTGAGGACGGATATGAAGATGGCAGATTTGTAGCATCCTCCGACTCACACGACTCTCTGGAAAGAAATGAATAAAGTCAAAACAGACCAAGAGGGGGAAATATGTTGCTTAGTTGCCTACACAAAATTACAAGGAGGAAGAGTAAACAGAAAAGGTCCAGATGGTATTAAAAACAGTCCAGACGGCAGGTTTTACTTCTTCTACTCTTGCCAACTAGGAACAGAAAAAGGCTGAACAGGTGGTTCTAGTGGTTATAAACAAAAGCCCAAAGCAGTGCCGCATCCCTTAGAAACCTTAAATCAGGAGCTACTAATTATAAAATACAGAAAAAACAGAAACACCATGGTCGACATGTGCTCCAAGGAAATAAGGAAAGTAAACATGCAGATATCTTACTATTTCTCAGTGTTCTTTGCACAGTATAAGGCACACATCACATGTCAAGGCAGTGCAGAGGAACTCTGCTACATTAGTGCAGGGATCTACAGTATGGCCATGTCGCGCCATCGACAGCTTGTGGCTTTTAAGCTTGGTCTGAAATTGCTAGAGCCACAGGAATGTTAAACACAGAGTCCAGCGGATGAACATTTAAGGATTTCATCCCCATTTTACATAGAAACAATCTGGAGAGGCCCTACCCTAGCTATAAAATGAAGATGTCTGATCCTGAAAGCTATAAATTTCAGCCAAGATTCAGATAATATTTATGCAACAAAGGGGCTCAACTGGTTTCTATAGGATAATCATTGTTGCTAGTTTAAAAAGAATTGGAGAATGTTGAGTATCTTCAGCAAAGTATGAGTGAACTTCTTTTAAGTAAGAATATACTCTAGATTTACTAGGAATGTGTTGAAATTGCCAAATCTTTTTAGGGACCAAAATGAATATCCTGAAAGAATCTGACATTTTAAATGGTCTGTACAATTAATCAGTTGGCTTATTTGTAGTGTGAGGTGCTTTTATAATCCGTGATAGGCATTCACCCCATGATAAACCTATCAATTTGATTAAAGTAGGGAAGCTGGGTAAACATTTTTATTATTCTTAAATGGTCTTTTGGGAACATAACAACTGATTCAACAGTGATCTCCACTTCTATTCCTAACTAAAGACAAACGTAGGAGAACGAGAGTAGATTACTCCAACACCACAACCAGAAATACTGATCAGTTACTTATTAAACTACAACACCAACAAAGCAAACATTTGTCTTGCCTGGGATCCAAATTCCTCACAAGACTGTCAGATATGTTAGAAACCTTTCACACTCCAAAAAACCTTCTAAAGCATCTAAACAAATTCACAACACCCAATAGGGCTGCCCCAATCTAACTTTTTGTCTCCTGAATCAGTTTCTGATACCTCAGGTCAGAGTATCTGCTGATACTCCATAATTCCAAATCTGTATACCTCAGTGGGTGGCACTAATTGGCCACAGACTGCTGTGGCACCGAAAACTGAGTTGGCGGCCTGCCGTGACTGAATAAATGTAACTGATCAAAGAAAAATAAAATTTTACAATGACATTCACAAATAAACTGTATTTAGATCAGTGGGCAAAACCTGATCCTCTTAGTAAGGTTCTTATTGGCGGTGCATCAGGACAGTTCATCCCCAATACCCATGCTTTACAAGGAAAACCAGGTTGTACATTGGATTGTGCAGTAGCATCTCCTGTACACACAGTTTACTGTTTACTACTGTGGGGGAGTAAAGGCAAATTACACAAATGTGTGTTTATTTTCTGAGAATGCAGGAAACAAACAGATAAAGCTCAAAATGCTTGAACTTATGTCAGTATTGTGTATTTTCATCTCAGTCAAAAGAGAAACATAAACACACGGTATTCTCACCTGTCCTGGAGTCTCAGTGGGGTGCTCCCCTCAGCCTTCACCGTTCGTGTCATGCTGGGTGCAGGGGTCGAGGGCAGAGGTGGGGGAGACTCAGAGGCTCTGTTTGGAGGTAGTCCATTGGCTGGTAATGTGCCCTTCTGGTCCCCTTTGGCGTCGTACTCAAAAGTGCGTTTAGGTTTAGGTAAGGGGTTCACTGGTGTGCCGACAGAGGTCTGTTGGCTGGGGGGTTCTGGGCTCTCAGACCTGGCTGAGCTCACACTGAATCTTTTTCTTAGCTTAGAGAGCTTATCAGACACCAAAACAGCATCGGGTTCAGTGGCAACTGAGCAAATGCTGCTGCGCTTACTGGTGCATGTGCTGTCCAAGTCATCACCTATCATAAAGGACTTATGTCTTGCCTTGTCTGGCGCATAGCAATTACTCAGGTAACGTGGAGGGGATGGGCTGGGATTCTCCTTCAGGGCTTGCTCTATCTTTTGTATTCTGTTGAGGACTGCTGACTTCTCCTTCCGAGCAGACAGGGAACGTGCAAATGTTCCTGAGGACTCTGACTTACCTATCCTTTTCTTATAGCGACCTACACCATCTTTGTCTGGAACTCCTTCCTCTTCCTCTGTCTCTGTGTAGGAGCATTCTGAGAAAGCTGTG
This sequence comes from Nannoperca obscura, assembly GCA_036024295.1. Taxonomy (NCBI): domain Eukaryota; kingdom Metazoa; phylum Chordata; class Actinopteri; order Centrarchiformes; family Percichthyidae; genus Nannoperca; species Nannoperca obscura. The sequence continues at coordinate 67,066 of JAVQJL010103119.1, forward strand.
CTCATCCTGCGAACCCCCTTAAAGTCAAACGTTTTCTCGCTACAGGGAGAAGAGAGCAGGCTGGGGCAGCCCTCGCTGCCCCCTACACGCTCTCCTCCTCTTTTATCCAGACACAAGCTCATCCTAGGCAGAGCCACCCTTCTGCACTCCCATTCTGAGATCTTTTTGCGGATTGTGGCGGGGGGAACACCTACTGAGCGGGTGAGAGAGAGCGTGCGCTTGTGGCTTTGGTTAGAGGAAGGTCCCAGTGAGAGTGTGCTCCAGCTCAAGGGTTTACCATTAAGAACATCTCCCGGAGAGAGATCACTTTGTTTATCGTTTTGCTCCTGGACGTCCTGCCTTTCCTGACAGGACTCAGTGGGAGCTGGAGGCTTATAGATGGAGAGCCTATTGTCCAGGCAGCTGATGCTCTTTGACTTGGTGAGACGACCTTGGGGGTCAGTGTCACCTATGAGTGATGCACCACTGAACAGGCTGGCGGTCTTGCTGCTCCTGCCGGCACGTACCAGGAACCTGCCGTCAGTCCTGACGTACCTACTCTGCTTCCCCGAGTTCTCAGTGTCGCTGAGGAGAGGACACGGTGATGTAGACTGGCACCTGAAACAAGACAGAGGAAAGGTGTGAACAAACATTTTTAACATTTAAATGTTTTTCTGGGGGGAAAAACCTTTCAGACCGACAGATATTCATAAACCAAAGGAGACAAATCATAGAAGCTGCCAATAACTCCACTCAACCCTGTAGCATGAAAACTCGACGTGGAACAGATGGAAGAAAACTGTAAAGAATCGGCTGAAAATTCTGAATTTATTTCCAAGATCAAAGACAGACTGAAAACCTGAGGCACTTATTTTGAATAACCACAGGAAAGTATTCTGTCTTTGGCAGTGAGAGATTAAAATAAAGGCCAAAGGAAATACAGACTAAGATAAAATGCCACTGTAGATTTTTCCACATAATCAAAATAACCTGAGTAGAATCACAGTGGACCTCACACAGAAAGTATGACTAGCAAGATTTATTACAGCGATCTTACCTGTAAAAGTCTCACTGTTCCTAAAAGCCTGTTCTCATCGCTGCAGAAGTGATACGAGGTGCTACAGTAGTCCCACGCTCACTACTGACTGTACCGTCACTCAACACACACACAACACTTTCTCACGGTGCTCAATTCCTCTAAGATTTCTACGGAGAGACAAACTTTCTGTCTAAATCCATGACACCTTACTACTCAGAGTCTTGCAGGAACCTTGTCATGACTTGGCTGCATAAGTCTTGCGAAAGTGAAGAGTTGGGAGATCTGATGTCACAGCCATGGTTAGAATAACAAGCATTATGGGAGGAGGAAGCTGAGGGCTGTGGACTGTGATCCAACAATGCAGGTTGGGACAGATCTCGCCTCACACCTATCTGCCCTTCCCTGGTTTCGTTCCTCCTGCTCCAGGGTTGGGAGACTTTTACAACTGCAAGCTGCAAGCATAATGGATGTATCTCATCTTACTTTATTTCCCTTGAAAATAGATGACAATACGAGACGATTAATCATGTCTGGAGATGTTTACTGCTGGTTTGTAAACATCCAACTAATATATTATAAGTATATAATAAGTGTTTTTATTAATGTACAGTATTTTTCAACAATAACTTCTCTTATGAAGACATATTTTATATTATTACAACTGTGTTTATACACCAGCCTCCACTTATGGGTGACCACAAGTCCTTCCTCCTGCTCTCTCTCTCTCCTGCCCCCCCCCTCCCCCTTCTCTTTCAAGGCAGATGACCGCCCACCTAGAGCCTAGTTCTGCTCGAGGTTTCTACCTGTTAAAAGGGAGTTTTTCCTTGCCATTGTCACCTAGTGCTTGCTCATGGTGGGAACGTTGGGTCTTTGTGTGTGTGGAAGTTGGTCTCGACCGGCTCCATGTGATTGAGCCCTGAGATAACTTTGTTATGATATGGCGCTATATAAATAAAATGGAATTGAATTGAATTGAATTGATACGTCCTGCTTGTGTCGACACACGCAGAAATCAAATCCATCATGAATTCAGTCACAGGTGGCGTGTTTCCATACAGAGTACGAGGGTCACCGAATGGTCTCATGAGGGTCACTGCAATGGTCAATGGCAATTAGTCAACCCAGCTGAAAACCTATTGGAGCATTGGACAGCGGTCTCCACCACCAGCATCATCACCATCATCAAATCACATCAAAAATCCTTTGGAAGATATGTCTTTTTTTGTTTTTTATTTTGTCCTCCTGTATCTACAGTCCAAACAAAACCCGATCAGGGGAACATAATGCACCGTATGTACATTTGGATCTGAACATGTGAATGTCTGCAATCCAACTAGACAAACATCTTAACGATTGCAAGTTGAAGCAACATTCGGACCTGCTGTGCTACATCAGCTCGGTGACTAATGAGAGTGTGTGTGTATGTGTGTGTGGTTATATTCCTCTTTCTAAGTAAAGAGGAATATAACCTGTGCAATCTATCAGTCCACGTAATGCTCCTGTACTGGAGCACATACTGCACAGGTGGAGGGTTTTATTGTTCTTTTGTTCTTTCAGTGTCTAAAACTAAAGCTGACAGGAAGTCAACTGATAACAAAGTGAGATGTATTTGCTCAAAAGGTGCTATAAAATCATTCAGGGCCATCAAGTGCACCAAAACATTAACGGTAACTATATTATGTGCAGTAAAGGTTTGAACTTCAGGTTTTGAACTTGGCAATCAAGCAATCAATCAATGGAGGCAGAGAACATGAGGTTATGTCAGTTCACCTGATTGTTTTTTTTAAACCAGACGATTCATTGATTTGGAAAATAATGAAAATATTGGGTTTGTTGCAGCTCTGTTATTAGAAATATTATAGGACTAATTCAGAATAACTTGACTAAAAAGGGACTGACAAAGATCTAATTTGTCCCCTTTTATAACTGCAGCACACTGATGGTTGGAGAATTTATCATGTTCTGTTGTTCCTTGATGGATTATGCTTTTATTTATCTTCAGCATTTACATCAGCCACTGGTAAATTGTGTGTGTGCTGTGCAAGGACTTGGTAATTTGAATTTGTGATGCAAAATCTACGGCGGCCTGTTGATTAATCATTTTTTGCCATGTGCATCAGTAGGAAACACAGTGTACAATGGATGTGTGTTATCCTCTCATTTCCATGATTCTTGCACACACATCAGGTAGATTGGATTGCTGGATTACTGCTTTGCTTTTATGTCCCTGACATCTCCTGATACATGATGATTCTGCACACAAGCTCAAAATGTGATATATGCCCCAGGGCTTGTGTGTCCACTAGGTGCGAGTTATCAGAGTCGAGCACACGGCTGTCCTCTGACACAAAACACATCCTTATCAGCAGCCTCCTGTTTCCTGTTCACAGCACATGACACCGGCTTGGCTCAGAGCGGTGGCATCAGTGTTACAGATAATCACCACGCGAGGTTTAGTGCCCCCTTTTAAATCAAAGCCATATTTATTCAGTCATGGTCGCCTGTGGCACAGCTTGATATGCTTTTTGTTGTTGTGGTTATGTATTTGTGATTTAAAATTCAGCTTCTTTTTGGTAGATATCTTTTTTTTATCTTTTATGTCAGTACAGTTGAAGATGTCTCCTTGGTTTCTGGGTCATTTATTACATTTTATAGTTTAAAAGAAATAATGCTAGATAGATCAATTATGAAAAAATCCTTAGTTGCAGCCACAAAAATATGTATACACGTCTTTACGTAAAGGCCCTTAAAGCACAACTCCCCTACTGCTGTCTAGAGCTGCCAAGTGAGTAGGTACATGTATTATTCATGCAAGCGAGAAAAACAGCTTTCTCACAGTCTGAGTACCCTTCCCGGTCTCGAACCAACAAGTCCCACGTCTGCCAGCATCGCAGACAGACGCGGCTCCCGGCTGAGCCGAATACAACTCGTGGTTTGGTAAAGCAGTTAGTTTAACTAACTTATCCAACATATGTCCCTTTCTGAAAACTGTTCTGGTCAAGAGGCGGAGGATTGCAGAATAGTATTATGGCTGGAGGTTTATAACTCCGTAGAGAACACCTAATGAACTAATGCGGTTCTCAGATTTTTATCTCATGCTCTCATGCAAACTCTTTCCAGTGAGTGCAGTAAAGTAAGCTTTACAAGCACTGGCTGCCATCCTCCTTTACCGCAGCCAATATCTCAAAATGTGGTGCGATGACAGGTACAGAAAACTGTTCCAACAAATAAGCTACTAGTGAGTGACTTGATTTGCTTACAAGAAACAGAATCAAATTACAAACTGGAACTAAAATGACCATGCTTGATGAAACAAATGTGAGAACCAGGGAGGAAAGGTAAGAGGTGCTCTTATTGTACATACAAATTACAGAAATTACTCTTGACTGGGATCACGTGAAGTATTTAATATTGTAAACGTCCTGCCTGGTTTGGCATGTTTCTGCACATCTTCCTTGTTTCTTTGCACATTTAAAAAACAGGAAATTGGAAAGGGATATAATAAAAGACCTCTAAAATTAGGCAAGATAAAACCTGCAAAATGGACCCTGTTCTTGCTCATCACTAGCCTCCTCCATGACCTCCGCTTGCAGAGGAGGAGGTGACAGACGATGTCAGGCCACAGCTTGTCTGTTTGAGCCTTTGGCGGCAGAGACAGCTGCGATGATGTGGGCGATGTTGCAAACTCAAATGCACACCTATGTCCCATGTTGCAAGCCAGAATATGGATGAAGGTGCAGTAGAGCTGCGGGGTTTACATAATTACTGGCTAGTTCACCCTCAAACCCATAATGGCATTTTGTACAGTACATGTTTTTATACACAGCATGCCCTTGAGTGCAAGATGATTCAGCAAAACAATTTCACACTTAGCAGGAAGAAAAAATTATGGGGTTCAATACAGAACTGTGATTTTCATTACTTTTATTTGGTATAAAAACAATACTATAGTGGACTAATACACAGAGGGCGGCATTTTTCATGTAATGTAACATTTAAGGGAAAACAAGCCAAAAATGTTCCAATGTGAAAGAAATGTTTTTCTGAGAGCTGCTCAGTCATAGAGGCTCCTCACACTGCTATGCTAATGAGCGGCTCTGAGGGAGACCCAATGTAACTGTGAGATGATTATGATAATCTCGTATACTCCACCGCGGAGCACAACACACACACACACACACACACACACACACACACTTTCATAAGCGCTGTATGCACCCTCAACTGTGTTACTAGGCAACTGGAACCCGTAAGCCCCCCAAAGTAGCCCACACACACATACACAAACGAAAGAAAGAGGAACATTTAAACAATTGTTCATGAGGTGTACACCTGAAAACACATGCATATGTAGATGTCATCAGCTTTCAAGTGCACACAGGAGGCTCACACAATGTCTGTCACACACACACACACACACACACACACATATAAGCATCAATTAACATGACAAAATACTGCCATGGTTGGCCAAATGGCCCTCCTTCTGGTCTGTGGTCTACAGCAGTGATACTCAACTTATGGCCCGTGGGCAAAATTTGGCATGCGATAGGGAGTGGGTGGCCCGCCGACCATTTTCTAATTCTCAATGAAAAAAATGGTTGTTTATACCAATTAGTAAATGTCCCTTGGCTGTTAAAGTTGCATATTAGCCTGTCAGCGATCTGCGCAGTGTAAGACTCAAAGGTTCACGTACACTCGTCCTGCGCCACATGGGAGTGCAAACTGTAACTGTATTTGCCTCTCTGTAAAGATGACAGTGGACAGCAAACGCAGAAAAGTTGACAAAGAAAACAAACAAACAAATGAGAAATGGACGTTTGAATATGCCTTGTTTTCGCCACCTTACACCAAACCACTGTGTTTAATTTACCAAATGATAATTGCTGTATGCAAGGTTGTTAATATCAGGCGGGATCACTTGTATTTAATTATAAAACACAAAGTTCCCAAAATATCATTAATGGAGACATGTGACTGCATTAACACAGCGAGCCTGAACTGAGACATGCAGGGGAGGGAGTGATACACAGAGCAAAATTCAGTTGGCACGTTACTGATAATTACAGCCTAGACTGCGCTGGATTTAGCTCACCAAACACACAAGATAAGGTGTGAGGGTGGGTAAACAGGAGAAGGTTGCATGCAGTAATTACGCAAGTTTGACACGACACTATGCCAATTAGCTTAATGGAGCTGTACTGAGCCAATGAGGGCGGAGTACATAGGGAGAACATATCGAAAGATAACAATGCGCTACAAACAGATACAGAGTGATTAAAAAATCAGCAGAAGAAGAAGAACTCTGAAATCAAAAATAAAATAACAGCTTAACAGTCATGGAGGGTTTAATGAAGAAACACTATTGAGTTGCTTTGTGTGAAGTGTAGGATCTAATATTTTTTCCATTGTTTGACTCAGGATATCTCAGCCGCTGCTGCTTCTATTTGGACCGTTCTTAGTTAAAACCTGTTATGGAAGTGCAATACTAAATTTATCTTTGTTCTCAGCTGTTGTTTCTATGCATTATCTTACATTATACACCTTTTGTATCCTACACCTTCTCTCTCCCTCTCTCTCACTCCCTCAGTCTTATCTCATGTAGGCCACTGGTAAGAGGAGGCCATGCAGCCGAGTGTGTGTACTACAGAGGAGAACGCCGGCGCTCGGTGCATTAGTCTGATTGCTCTGGCTGCTCTGATGATGCACAGCTCGCCTGCGTGGACCAAACTGAGGACGAACCAGGGCAGCGCACTGATGGTGTTTATATTTAGAGCCGTGCCGTCATCAGAAAACCCCCAACTCAACACACCAACAGAGGCTCTGGCTCCCGCCCTCAGGGAAACCCCTAGCAACAAGGAACTCCAGCGAGTCACCCGCTGTTTATTTTGGGCGGCAGCAGACAGGCCTGCGATGGTTTCAGGCTCGCTGCTGCATTTCTCTGTGAGAGCATGATGCATTGAGGGGGTTGTGTGTGTGTGTGTAGGGTGAAGAGAGTGGCAGAACAGAGTGGGCGCGTGCATGCACTTAAGCAAAGTGTGTATGGGTGTCTGTGTTTGTGTGTGTGTGTGTGTGTGTGTGTGTGTAGCGGTGGTGTCTAATTATGCACGCTCCCACAAGTAGGCCATTAAATTCTGCTTGATCTGAGCTCGGCTAAGCCAGCAGGGTTGAGACACTGCATTGACAAGAGGATACAGGCCTTCCTCTTCCAGCGTAGAATAATGACCTTACTTCACAATCCATCTTATCAAGGTGATTGATTCTTTGAGACATCAACACACAGAGTTAGGTTTTGTCTGATGGCAGGTGCAGATGAGTGGGAGTTCACGTCTCATTGAGGGTCGGTGTGGTTGAGGTGCAGCACACTGAATCTATCTGACCAGCAGACCAGAGCCAATTTCTTCACAGCTGATGCCTGCCTGTCCAGCTGCTCTGCCGAGGCAGAGGGAGAAAGCCAAAGAGAGACCAAGAAAGAGAGGTCCAGTAATTTCTCATAAATGTGTCTATTATTTTGTTTTTCAGTGACAGACAACAATTGATATCGTTGAAAAATGTCTGTCTTTATCTGTTTAAATTGTGTTTTTGAAGGACTTGTAATTCAAGCCTATTTAGCAGCTTGGAAAAGAAAAACAGCAGGATGCAGGACAATCAAAGAGAGTGGTAAAAAAGGAGAGGCAGCTAGAGAAACAGAGAGAGAGACGGGCAGAAAACTGGAGAGATGCTGTAAATATCCCAGACTGAATGTAGAGGTTCAGTTCAGGGTCATGCATCATTCAAATCCACCTCCCGTCACCATGCTGGCATAATCCTGAGGGGCGGGGATGCCTGGAAAGCCTGGCAGGCCAAGGTCCTGTCCCCCTGTGATGTTACAGTAGTGCAATCTAAGTATGGACAAGCTGCAGGCTGCCCACACTCTGCCCACTCTAACAAGTGTCATGTGGACACGGGTGATCTGACAAAGACATATTACGTTTAAAAAAGTAAAAAAGTAAAAAACTAAGATACAACGCAATCAATTATTGACAGGAAAAGCAGGTCTATATTTGTAAGTGCATGTTTTTTCTCTTCCTACTAAAATGACTCTGGTGCAAGTTTAAATCCTAGCAGAACTTTTGTACGTCCTGTTCCAGCTGCACTGTTTCATCAAGATTATAGCTCATCATTAGCTTTAATGTTTTGGAGAATAAACGACACCTTTTTAACTGCAGCACCAAAAACCTCAATTACTTTCATGGCCCCGATGTCAAAACAATTATTCACGTTGAACTCTGATTCTGAGCCATGGTCCCTGAAGTACACCTACACTACAGAGGGACACATCGCTGTCTCAGTGCTCGTTAAGGCAGCAGGGGACCCGTTTTCTTAACAATCTCACGCTGTAAATCGTGACATTAGCACCAGAGCGAGCGAGGAGAAATCTGCATCTCTGAGGACTTTTCAACAACACGAGGCTGAGATACTGTGTTGATATAGTATCATCAGAAAGGGAAGGTGAAGAAGGCAGACAAAGATGAAATGTGAGTCACATCCTCAGCTGTCCTCCTCCTCCTGAGAGCTCAAAGATGTCTACCAGGCAGACATCTTGCAAACGGGACCAAGAGCATAAGAAGACTTTGATTCCAAGATGACATCTTCACGGTCTCTTATACAGAAGTTTATTTTTTAAATGTATCTGGACAAAACTGAGTGCTGCACAACTGGAGCAAGCTAAGATTCAAAAATACTTACAATGCGAGCACATCTCCAGGGGGTAACTGGCTTCATTTCCCTGGAGAGAGAGAGAAACGGGGGGTGTCAGCTAATGTTACAACAGAAGACACTGCATACAGGAACAACATCAAATGACATACAAAACATTTGGAGTTTCAGTAGTTACCCATTACACCTGTGAAGTTTATTTAAAATGAGCTGTCAGTCATTAAAAACCCTCTCAGAAACAAAACGTAAACCAGCAACTACAGTTGGGTTCATTACACTCTCTGAAACAGCATCCTTTTTGCATTCCAAGTGCACGTCATCATGTAAATGGTGCAGTTGTTCTCCGTTACATTCCACGCAATTCACACACCAACTCTTTTACTGGTTAAACTTGGGAAACACTGAGTTGGTTCTCACATTATAACCTCTTCAGTACCTTGATACTGATTCAAAATGCGACTGTTTTCTAAAGAACTCACAGTTGTTTCCTTATTCGACAAACAACAATGGCACGTACTTGAAAACAAAGGGATTTGTGGTGAGAACTGGATCCATTTTCAACAAGAAGAATGATGCAGGTAATAAAAGAGAGCATTCAGCCGTGTTCTGTACTCGAACATTCAGAGTTGTAATAATGTTTTTAGAGACAGGCGGTTGATATTATAAAACCTCCTGATACAAAGAAGCACAGGAAACACTGCTTCAAGTCACAGTCTTGTGGTTATCTTTGCTGGTGTTGTATTACAGAACCAAAACCCTTGAGCTTGAGCTGAGTCATGCATCAAGACCTTCTGAGATTGTGCGTTTTATCAAAAACTAAAATCTTTCAACGTGAGCCGTCTCTGCTTTTCAAAGTAAAACATCTCCATTGTCTAGAAAACTAGTCTAGTCTGTTATTGTATGTTTCAGTGAGCACTATAATGATACTTTTGTTAGTTTAAATATTGCACATGACACATTCTGTGATCAACATGATTGAAACTAAAATGGGAAAATGCCGAATGTCTCATGGCAATATTTTTTATACAATATTTTTGTATATTTAAATATTTTTAAAAAAGTTTACTCAGTTCTTCAAAAACACAAAAAACCCCACAAACAGAAATATAAAAGTTCATAACACAAACATGCCACTTAAAACATTTCAAAAGAATGTTTCACCCTTAAGGCTGTTTCGTTTACATGTGCAGCCTCTTTCAAATCATCCATCATGCAACGCATGGCATCAAATCTGCCAGCATGACGCAGCGGCTCCTCAAATGAACCTATCCAGAGACAGTGCATGGTGGTGTGTGTGTGTGTGTGTGTGTGTTTGGTATTGGCTTGTGTTCAGCAGTCACATCCGCATCCCATCCCATCCAACACTGCAGTGTCCCCTGAGTGAGATAGTGAGGCTGAAGGATCACGTGGGAGCCAGTGAGGTGTCCCTGTTACAGAGAGGCGGGGGTGAAGGGACGGGGGTCCTACAGCTGAGAGAGCGCGGCCCCGGGCCAGCAAGCTATCGACCGCAGTTGTCCTGCAGCTCCATCGAAGAGAGACTGTGCCTGGCAATCGGCTAGTTACTGACTGCAGCTGCTGGTCTAGGGAGTTGGATTTAAAGCCCCTTCATGTAGAACTCTTATCGGGAATTTAATGGAAGCAAAGCTTCACAAATCATACAAACAGAACAAAGAAAACACTGAAGTAAAAAGAAGTCAGTGGTCCACAACCACAAAAATCTCCACTAAGGACGCACTCATCGTAGAAATGGATTTTGACATCTGATAGCAAGCAGAATTGATGTTATGCTGCAGCATGAAAAGATCCTCATATTACAATCTTGCTTTACAAATTTTTATATAGTACAAAAACCAAAGAAGGTTTGTTGACTTTTGTTTGCCACTTTTTACGCTGTGGTTAAAACCAAAGAAAACTAGTAATCGCATCCAAAGAATACAATATGCTCGTTGTGACACAGATACACACTGAACTGGCTAGGAAAGAAGGTTTGTGCCAGTTATGTCATCCACTGGCTTATCTCTGTGCTGCTGTACAACAGCAGAATTACCTCAGAGAAGTTGTGGTATTTTAAGAGCAGCGAGGAGAAAGAGGTGACACAGGATTAGCCAGGAGAGCAACTTAGCATTTGACACCCTGTCAGGAGTCAGCTGCTGGTGCAGCGATCGGATGTTGACATATACATGGTTTTCCTCTGCGGAACAACAAGTCGACGGTGGCTGGTTGTTGCCAGTTTAAGGGATTGAACTCCAGTGTCTGTCGGCGTGTAGCGCATGACTCCCCAATTACTGGGGTTTGGTGTCCCATTGCTTGTGTGCCTCAGAGAGTAATAGTGAAAGTGTGATACTTTATTGATCCCCGAAGTCCTTTTGTTTGCTCCCCTACACAGAGCTCACTCTGCTGCAGAGCAGCACTGCAAGAGCTGTAGACATACAGTGACTTGCTAAAGGACACTTCACCAGGATTCTTGGGTTAAGAGACTATGGTTGTTGTTCACACCATTATTTTGGCTCACTAGGTCAGCACTAAAGAAAATAATGATTCATTGTTGGCTTTGAGTTCAAGTTCATTTAGGGTCCATAGTGACTTTTTGCAAATGAACCAAGAGTTACAAACATTCAATAATTGAGACCACAGGTATCATCAGGTTTCACACGTCATTGCACACCACTGTGCTTAAAGAATTTTATTTAAAGTAGGTAATAACTTAAGTCTAGACTGAACTTTAACTCAAGCTGTTATAAAATATGTCCCACCTCTCTTAGAAATGGAGAAAAGGACACTAGGAGTCCTGCAAATGAAATAATTGCCTTGAACAGCACCTGTAAAAGCTCACCACATATGAACTGCACCAGAAATCACCTTTAAGTAGACAATCTTAAAAGAATCATTGTTCAAACAACTAAGGCAAGCAACCATGTTTAAATGTTTTTTTTCTGTATTCACGCCGATACTTTATTTATGATAAGCTTAAAGAAATACCCAAACAAATGGTGGGTAATAGTGTGTACTCTCAACAGCATCCCTGTCGTTTAAGTGCTAGCTGCAGGGTCCCTTGAGGTAAGAGACTTATAGCAAAGCAGATTTGGTGTTGAGGATTACAGGTTTACTAATTAAGGCCTGCTTCAGGTCACTGCTGTGGCTAAGGTAAGGGTCTGGAATAACTGTCCCTCGTCATGTCTTCTGTAACAAACACGAAGACATGAAAGAGAGCGAGAGACTCGTGTTGGCTCATCAATAATGCATGCTGCATTCAGAATCAATTAGGCCTTAGCACACAAAACACATTTTGCATAATGAAGAGTCTGGCATGCTACAGGCGAAAACCCAGCTAATTATAGACCTGCAGAACCCAGTCGTAACATGAAAGGCTGTGGAGTACAGTACATGGGGCTGCACACTTGGAGGGCTTTTCTGAGACATCTGTGGCAGGACATGAGAATGTATTCTGCTCTGACTTTAACAAGCAAAATCAAAGGATAGCAAATTAATATTTGGTTAGTAGTAAATGATCCTTCCATCATATCTGGCTCTCTATACTGGAGTGAAAGGTGTATAACCTCACCTCTTTTCATTGTCTGTTGATGGTAACTTTCAAGTTGTATATCAAAAAGGTAGTAAACTTGTTCATCGGACACTATTTTGGGAATAGCTTAAGTCTCCATAACTACACAGATAAATATCAGTTTAGTGTGTCTAAAAGTCACACCCAACCCATTACATAGTCCGTCATGTTCATTATGTATATAATGGAGGTTCCGTCTTAACTCCAGTCTGCGAGGTCATGTGTTGTAAGCACTGGTCCCCCTCCCATTCAGACAGATTTGCAGTCGAGTTTGATACTACATGGGGTGGGTCTGATTCAATGACCGTACGGAGGAGCGCCGTTGAGGCATTTTTGTAAACAACCGAGATGGCTGCCGCTGGCAGGGAATGTTCTGAATCCGCTATCTCGTCAGCAATACTCTAAAAGAAGAACAGACAACTGCACTGCTGAGTTGTGCTGCAGTTAATAAGAAAGATGTGTTTGCTGTACTTCAGCGCTCCGTCACACGTTTAGTTGCTCTGATTGGTTGTAGGTCTATCCAATTGCTATCAGAGGCTGTTGATTATGCCCCCTGGAAATCCAAAATGAAGTGAGAGGTTCCAGACTACTTTGCATTTGTGAATTGGTCTGGCAAGGTCAGGCTACCTTAACTCAAACACAACTAACTTCCTGCTTTAGCCAGAGGCACAGCAGGCAGCAGCAAACGCTACTCATTCACTTTCCTGTGCAAAAGTGTAGATCGGACTAGCAACCTTTTAATAAAAAGCCTGCTTACTTTTCTGCCTCTGCCCATTTTCACTCTCTCATTTTACAGATAATAAATATCGTAATGAAGCAATGACATGAAAAACTTGATAGATATTGCGTATAATGTTATCCTAAGCATTTAAAGCTGATAGGTGAGTCACAACTCAGCCGACCAGTACTTTACTCCACACAGTTGCAGCATGAGGTGAACTGTATCCTTCATGATAGCTGACACCCTTTACATTGCAAATTGACACAAACACAATGACACTGTTTGTGTCCCGTATGACGAGTCAAATGATAAGCCTTTTGCTCCTCTAGGGATCACAGGCCATTGACAAATGTCCTCCACCTCACTTGGATTTTGGAGGTTCTGTTGAGATCCCCCCAGTTGAGCCCACTCCAAGACATTTCTGGATTCCTCTTCTCCAGCTGTTGTTGCAGCTACATCTTTTCCTTGTTCCTCTGGGGTTTCATTTCAGGGCTTGTCGGGTGAGGTTTGTGGGCTGTTTTCTGAGGGTGTGTAGTACTTCACTATTTAAACAAAATCAGCGTATTCAATACAAAATCTGCTGAACAAACATGGCCAAGGGTGTCATGAGGCAATGCAATGCTATGATTGAATGCAAGTCAATATCTCTCATAACAATTCTTGCCTAACTTTAAATATGAAGCCTCTTCAGACATAATGCCTCATTCAGCTGCTCGCTGCATTTATACTTTAGAGAGCAAGGTGGGCAGATAATGTT